>PDGT01000054.1:1651747-1828684 GCA_003671415.1 Megathymus violae
CCCCCCATCTCACTGCAACCGTTGTTCCGCACTTGTACGTCCAACTCGTCCAACGTGGATACGTTGCAGCGTCGATGACGTCGGTGTACTACCCGATTCGCGGTGCGTACTACCCGCCGCCGGACACGTACGCACGTCGCGCGGGACGCGGCCGGGGGCGCGGCAGAGGGCGTGGCGTGCGCATGCCCTTCTTCGATGGACCGGACGCCAGCCACAAGTATTATAGGTAGCTACTGATATTTTATATCGATGTACAGCCGAGGAAGGTGTAATTTAGGGTAGATTTTGTGTACACACGTTAATATGCGTAAAATCAACGTGTACCTGTGTGTGCTTACAATTATACAGAGTACATAAAACCTTATAATATGTTCATACGTAATACACATATTTACTTATAATTTGTTTATTTTTTACTTCTTTGGAATTCTATTATTATTAGCATTCGATATATTTGTGACAGCTTTAAAATTTCAAACTGAAAATTCTGTATTTTTTCTATATCTTAGTATTTTTGAGTAGTATTTAATACCTATATAAAAAATCGAATGAGATTTTTTTGTTGTGTTCGTAATTGTTCTTGTTCTGACACAAGGTCAGTGTGAAATATTTTTTTTAATTATCCATTTCGTAAAATCCATTTTGTTTTCAGATACTTCAAGCGTCTGACAGAGACAGAGCACGACAACCGGTCTCGCTCTCGCTCCCGCTCCCGCTCGCGTCGGCACTCTTACAGCCGGTCCCGTTCTCGTACCCGCTCCCGCTCCCGCTCCCGCCGCCGCTCGTATAGTCGCACCCGTTCCCGTTCTCGCTCCCGCTCCCGCTCGCACCGTAGCCGCAGTCGCAGCCGCCGCTCGCGCAGTCACAGCCGGCGCCGCGAGCGCTCCAGAGGGAGGCGTTCCAGGTGATATATGTTAACATTGTTACGTACAACTACCACCATCACCACCGTCATAATCAACAACACTGTCGTGAAATCTATTTTTGAACCCTACTCGGTTTTGGTCTTTTCACATTGTTCACAACACAGATGAAGTCTCAAGGGCTCGGAGATATGGGTTATTTTACAACGTTTTCACTTTTCGATAGCACACGCAGATGGACGCACGCACACACAAATATAGTTTGTGTATATGCAGAAAATTGCAATTTTACCGTTTGAAATGTACAATTCCGGATGGACCGAGGCTTATATATCATCGTAGGTTATGTGTAGAATAATTAATTGTTGAACTCGCAGAATAGCCACCAGATTAATAGTCTATAGTATAATTTTTTTCTCCGTGCAGTTTGCGTCATATAACGTCGGAGCGGTGAAGCGAGTTTTTTGCTCTCTCTCCCACTCACGGGCCTTATGGGCGGACATAGTGATGCGTATTATTGTTGTCGATAAGCGTTATCTATAGTGTATTTAGTTTTGTCATTATGTGGGACTGTGATAAAAATGAAAGAAAAATAGATAAAATAACGTATTTATTAAAATAAGAATAATAATATTTTCAAATAAATTATATTAAAAATAAATATAAATACTTATATCTAAGTTTAAATTGAACAGCAAAAAAGATAATAATGATAATAACTTATATCTAAAATTAAATCTAAAAGTATTTATCAGGGTTATATTATCAGGGTCATCGTCATCCACGTGAATTACTTAAATAATTAATTCAGAGAACGAATGCGCAAAAACACTTATTTTCTCTTCGATATATATACTAAATTAGCATTGCATTAATTTGCAGGTATTAGGTGGGGGTAACGATGAAAAACAAATTACATAACGATTGACAAACAATGATCATAACATAACAATATCGCAGCACCCTTTGTATACCGCACCGCCGCCGTGCACGGTGCACCTGCCTTCGATGACTCATTTGTTTTTATCGATAATGGCGTTGCTCCCGCGCAACATGCTCACCGCCCTAGCCGGCTTATCTATTATGACCCAAACTACACGGAGAAAAAAATTATACTATAGTTTAAGTTCGTATTATTACTAATTAAGTAAACACTAGTCGATTACTGAATTTATAAAAAAAAAACCGGTAAAACATTTCATGTGTTATTTTATGTGTTTAGAGGCTTGGTGGTCAGGTATGTGAATCACGTATCGTCATGCTCCAGTACGGTAATGAACCTGGGCGTCACACAGCCCGGTGACGTGCGTCGGACGGCGTCGTTTTCTGGCCATTTTCTTGGCCGGAACCGGACTTGTATGACGGTTTGAAGAACATTATGGCTCTCGCTTCCAGGTCCAATCATCGCAGCAGGACGCGATCGCACAGCCGTCGTTCCAGATCGAAGACGCGCTCCAAATCCAGGCTTCGATCGCCGAGCCCCAAGGACGGTGACGTCCGCAAAGAGAGCGCGGAGACGGCGCAGAGACGCTCGTGGTCCAAAAGTCCCGAAGAGAAATGAACATGAATATCCTCGTAGAATAAGCCAAGTTAATGTTGAATAATAAGCTATAAATTGTAATAATTTAAAATAAATCTATTTCTAGTTATTAAAAGCTCTCTATGATTGTTGATTTGTTTGTTTCTGGAACTTTCGATAATGCTTTTCAACTGTATATGTGCTATCGAAGGCTTAGAATAGAATATAATATTTATTTCGTTCGCCTTAAGTCGCCCAATCCCCTTACAGGTGTCCGGAACACAGTTTAAAGTTTTTTTACTGGCTTTTAACTTTATTATTTTCATTTACTGCAGTGAGGCGCAGTGCGAGGGAAATGTGTATTGCCGGCACGTTGCGGTGTGTTTAATATATAATTATAATTAGTTATATCACGAAAAGATGTATGGTTAGAAGGGCATTGAGAAGTTATAGAGAAAGGAGAGGAAACAATTTATTGGAGAAGAGCGGGGGAAAAGTCGAAGTAGTGTAAATTTTGTTTCATAATGTTGCATCTTTCTGGCACGTGCACACGGAGATGCACGCGTCGGTGCTTTTGATTCTCTTTTCATCGTCAAAGATCAAGTTAACAAACACCATGAACGCTTCCTGCTCGATTGGCGACTCGTTGGCGTCGCTTCTGTTCACGGGCGGCAATGCTCGCTCGTCGTCGGGTCCTTGATGGCTAATGGAATAAAAATGGAACACAGAAAACGTTAATTGATTAGTCCATTCGAAAATAAATCTCATGTGAATTCTATCCTGCACCTGTATTCTAGTACACGTAATTATTTATCTGTTGATTAGACTGCTTAACTAATAATCCGATTTGTGAGTTGATAATAGAACTTTATAATTATTGATAAAACTTATAAGTGTAAGTAATTACGTTTCGTGTTAGGTCTCGTAAAGCGTTATTCTACTCTCGACCGTTAACTATGAAAGCCTTCGCAGTTGTTCTGTTGTGCTTCTTCGCCGCCGTTCAGGTAAGAGACAACTTATAACCCTATACATTATTATGGGAAGCCTGAAACCACCGAAAGGGGAATTTCTAAGACCGTGTCTATGTTCACAAAACACATCTCTTCTAATTATAATATACCTAAGAAAAATTAGTAAAAAAACTTGTGGAATTTAAAACCCGAACACCATGTTTAAATTATCGGACGTCGTAGGTCCGATTTTAGTAAAAATCTAACTTTTACTTTATTTATTATAAATAATCAATGGAGATTGCTCCCTTTATTCATTTGAAAGTTAAAATTGTAAACTACTTTTATTGTTATTACATATATTAAAAAAAGACGTAGGAAAGCTCTCAGAATTCTTCGGGCGTGGTCTCTGGCACTTTGAACCATCGCGTCGTTGTTAAACTAACACACAATTTTATATCTCAGTAATCGGTATAAACTAATTTATAGTTGTATATAAATCGAGAACGCCTTAAGTTTAAAATATATTTGTTATCACGCATTTGATTAGGGCCCTTTATGTTAAGTAAAACGCAGACGTGAAACTTTGTAAGTCCTAAATGAATAGGGGTTCTATTCAAATTAGATGGCCAATTCCCTGATTCCTAAGGGAGACATACGTCAATACACCCTTTTAGATTAATTGGAAGGAGGTTAACCGGCAGGTTTATTATTGTTGCCATAAAGTTGTGGGAAATGAGATCGGAATATTGCCTATATATGTTTACTTGTATTAATTAGCTAGTGTATGGCTGGTGGTCGAAATTCGATTGTAATCATAAATAATGTTCTGTTTTCAAATTTGTTTATTTATAAACACAAAAGCTCACCAATAATTGCCGAACGATAAATAAAAAGATAATTGGTGGACAATCAGAGGAGAAAAGGGTACTGAACTGGTTTGTCTGCCTATTTATACATAGATATTAGTTTCATTGATTCTCAACCTCTATGTTACCTTTTTTCATGTTTTTTTTTTATTATTTCTGCGTCTGCTGCGTGAGTTACGACACGATTTGTAATACAGCCAAACTTTGCGCCGTTGGTAATAAAATTATACTAAGGAGAATGCTTCGTGTTTTTAAAACGTTTCAAATTATTACACTACTATACGACGAGTCTGGAAATGCATGATGTTGTTCAGCTACAAGAATTTTGTAGGAGTTTCTAAGGCTGTAATAAAAATTGTATAATTTGAACAAAATTGCATAGTATATATCTACTAATATTAAAGTTGTAAAGGGGCTGAATCTGATCTAAAGTAAAATATGTTTTGGCAATTTTAATGTAGGCTTTGTTATCGATATACAGATAAAAAAAAAATTCGATTTTTGGTCTGCCTGTCCGTCTGTCTGACCACTTATCACACTAAAACTATAAACAAATTTGGATGACACTTGACATATTGGTAATTTATACTACGGGTCACATAATCTAGGACACTTTTCATCATCATCAATCAATATGAAACATAATATAAAAAAATAGGTATACTGTAGAAGTTGTAAATTAGTACATATATTATATGAAAATTTCACTAGTATAATATGCTAATGTTGCTAGGGACCGTAAGCAGAAGTAGCCACTTCCGCACATATCGCACGCACACTCTTACATACACTTTATCACTTTTCACTTTGATTTTATATATTTATTTTTCACTTGTATTTGAAGCACTCGATGTGAAGAATAGGAACTGGGGTACGATGACGGGGCATTACGCTATTGCTCTCCGGAAGGTTTTATTTCCGATTATTTACGAGCGCAGGATATGCTGGAGCCACCGAAGCCACTTGACGGCACTCGAAGATTTTACCAATTCTTCTGACTATTTCTTCTTGCATTTTTCCTGTAGGTAGCTATTGTAATTTATTCTTATCCTTTGTTCACTACGTAGTAATAAACTCTTTAAAATTTTCGCGAACAAGTCCCCCGAACAGTACACGCCGTCCGATCAAAGTCCATAGTGCTCTCCTATGACATCCTTTTAGTGCATCCGAATGCAGCAGCGCGCCACCCGCATCGTACCACCTTGGTCGGGTCGCCATGAGGTGTCGGGTTCGGAATCAAAGCTGCATTAGAATAATACGTGTTTATTGTTTAAAGAACTTAAAGATACTGCCTCCTCGTACCAAGGTATAGGGGATTTATATCGAGGTGTTTCATACACTACAGACTGTTCCCGCAAGAACTACAAAAACCTATTCTTGAGACAATTCGGGCTGTTCCTAAACGGAAGATGTAGGTTTTCTGAATATAACACTCGAGAAAAATATCGATAAATGTGAATATGATGCAATTTTATAGCAAACAGTATTCACGAATATAATTACACAGGCTAATCAAATTATATTACTACACGATCGTCTATCTTCAATTCCTACCTGCATATTTACATAAATAACATCAAGATACGAATTTAATTCTAATAGTGTTATTCGCGGTTTAGTAACGCGATTTGCTTTCATGCCTACTTACGTTTTCGCCTCGGTTTGGGTCGTAATTTATATCTTTGTATCTATATAAAAATGGAGAAAATCTAGTGTTATTAAATTAGTATTAATTTACTTTGAAACAATCCGCAAGCACAATGTATAATGGTATATACTTCTATACATGCATAGAACCTCCCTCCCTCCCACAGAGGAAAACATGCATTTATGATACATAAAAGTATATATCAACATACATGACGTCACCACGACGGTAACGTAACGCTCGATGACCGCAAAGTAACTGATACTATCTAACTATGATCTAGTGTTATTCAAGGTAGCAGTTTCGGACCACTACTTTTTTATCTATGTCGTTATAGATATTTAACGAAAAATATATTTCTAAAAGTTTATTTATGATGCATAGTTGTTATATTACTTTGTAAGTAGGTAACATACGGTCCTCTTCAATTTGAATACATAAAATTAACTTGAAATTTAGCCGTATTGGGGCGGCTTAGAATACTCCCCCTAATCCCATGCTAGCAGAACAGGTTGTCGTAAGAGGCGACAGAAGCCAGCCTGCTTGGTGGTAGGGTGTCGCGTAAGGATTGTATCATCAATATTATTATTAAGTCATCAATCTTATTACTGGTATTATTATCTTTCCGTGAAGCCTGCCAGCTCTGAGGCTATCACACTCCTGCTTGAGTCAGCCGCCAAACGACTCGTCGTGTTCCGGCTGGGAGCTTGAGAGCCAGTACCTTCTTTCTAACTTTCTTCTTATTCCCTGGCCGACAACGCATCGGTGATACTTTTGGTCTTGCTGATGTCCACGGGCGACGGGGACCACATACCATCAGGTGGCTGGTCTGCTCGTTTGTCGGCTATTAATATAAAAAAAATGATGACAACAATTTAGGCGATGTTTTCCTAATTTGAACGAGTAAGTACAGAATCATTCACAAAGATGGAGCGTAAAGAGAATAAATGAATACGGATTTAGACGTATTATTTTCAGTATCTTTTAGATGACACAGTACTACGTTGATGGTGAGTTATGCTTGCAGAGGTTCGAACCTGGCCCGTGCACAAAAGTGTTTGTTCTCAAGTTTTATTTGGTTACGACGTCACATTCGTAACCCAAACAGAGAAATTGAGTCTGACTTTTTTTACCTTTTTCACGGAATCTTCTATAATTAAAAACCATTTCAGTTGTGACAGTGGCTATCATTTCGTGAATAACGTCGAAAGTTTATGTATAATTTAATAAGTAGGTATTGCGTGAGGTCAATCAATCAATTTAATCAACTCAAAATTATCAAAGTTAATTATGATTCGGAGTGTTATCTAGTCCAAATTTATATAAAATAGTTATCTTTTCTTTCAATATCTATTCAGTAGAAATATGACGTAGTTATCATTATGTGTATTATCGGTTAGTGTTTCCTGTTTGGGTTCAGTAGCGAGTTAATTTATGAGTTAGCGAAGAATTGATTTTTACACCACGACATACAATGTTTAATTATTAGATACTCTGAACATTTATAACTTTATCACCCCCGGTCTATAGCCCAAAGGTGGTGTTATTTGGTGGGTGTAGCCTAAGATAAAGGTTTACCACCATGAGAATTGTATTTCTTTTCTACATTCATATTGTATATAACAATATTTTGCCAATAGCCACTAGATTAATAGTCTATAGTATAATTTTTTTCTCCGTGCAGTTTGTGTCATAAAACGTCGGAGCGGTGAAGCGAGTATTTTACTCTCTCTCCCACTCACGGGTCTTATGGGCGGGCATAGTGATGCGTATTATTGTTGTCGATAAGCGTTATCGATAGTGTATTTAATTTTGTCATTATGTGGGATTGTGATAAAAATGAAAGAAAAATAGATAAAATAACGTATATATTAAAATATCAATAATAATTATTTAAAATAAATACTTATATCTAAGTTTAAATTGAACAGCAAAAAAGATAATAATGATGATAACTTATTTCTAAAATTAAATCTAAAAGTATTTACATTAACATTCTACATCAGGGTCATCTTCAGATGAATTACTTAAATAATTAATTCAGAGAACGAATGCGCAAAAACACTTATTTTCTCTTCTATATATGTACTAAATTAGCATTGCATTAATTTGCAGGTATTAGGTGGGGGTAACGATGAAAAACAAATTACATAACGATTGACAAACAATGATCATAACATAACAATATCGCAGCACCTTTGTATACCGCACCGCCGCCGTGCACCTGCATTCGATGACTCATTTGTTTTTATCGACAATGGCGTTGCTCCCGCGCAACATGCTCACCGCCCTAGTCGGCTTATCTATTATGACCCAAACTGCACGGAGAAAAAATTATACTATAGGCAAGTAAAAAGCCTTGCCATACGCATGTAATTTAATTACAGTCTCAATGCAGTTTCAGCCTGAGTCTTAACGTAGTAATTAAATTTTACTAAATAGTGTGAATTAAATAGAATGCCAGTCGTTGAGCAATGAGAAAGAAAGTCTATTTGCATAATGTCCTCAGGATGCCTAGAGTTCTTCCGCACGTGTCTATCTGGCACTCTAGACCCCATCCACTTGAGTTCATGAGATTTCAACAGTTTTTTTTTCTTTTCACAGGGCCGAAGCACTGGCGCGCAAGGTAAGTGTATATTTTTTTGCTTTTTCTCGCCATTTTGTCGAGTTGACTTCACCTGCAAGGGCCGCCTGCACAAGCCAAGTGCGCGTTATTTTTAGAAATGGCCACGCTCTTAAGTTTGCGATCTCCGTTACATAATATTAATATTAGCAAGTGTACGAAAGCGTAGTATATATATATGTATATATTTATAGTAACTGTCAGTAAATGTGCTAACATCTCATCTGTAGGTATGGTAACTCTATATTACAAATAGGAGCAACGTATCAATACAGCCAAGAAGGAAGCGGTGATCTCGTTTGTTTACAGTATTAAACAGAGGAAATACAAAGTCATGCAGCTGATTCTCTTGTATCTGTCGTAGAGTATCTTTTATATCGTGTGGTGTTTTACGATTGAGTAATTAAAGTCTAACTAAGCATCATTACGTTCTTTTTCGACTTATGCTGTGGCCATTAAACATCTCGTCAGGACGTAGAATGAATGTTTAATACAAATTATAAAGGTTGGAAAAGGTAAAAGTCTGAGGGCCTTAATTCATATGAGATGGCCTTAACGCCTTAAGGTCTCATTGTAGATGAAAGATCTTTGCTTATTTTTCTGAGAGGAAACCTATGAATCCCGAGTTCTGTTAGAGAATGGGACCGTGACAAGCTGTAACGCATGTAATGGTAGTTGCAATATCTGATCAACAGAATAATTTTTGCGCGCGGGTTGCACGTTGGCAAGCTTACAGTATTTGGGCACTATCCTAGTCTTGAGAGAGAGGGGGAACAGACGTGTCAGTACAGGAAACAGCTTCGGTGCATTAAGTGCAATTGCTGGATATCCGTCAAATTCAAATTCAAATTCAAAATCATTTAATCATATAGGTATTGAGTAAATACACTTATGAACGTCATTTTGTGCTTCTACTACCGTTTCGAAAAGGTGTTTTAACAATGAGGAGAAGAAACGGCGAAATAAACTCCTCAGCACATCTTTTAAATAACATATGGTAATTACAGAAGTTTAAACCTATGCGGAACTGGTTTCGACACTAATTTTGTCCAGGCATCCTTGTCATTCATGTACTCATCTATACTATAATATCTTTTGCCTATAAGTTGTGTTTTAATGCGACGCTTAAAAGTTCCAATGGGCAACTCGCGTAATGACTTAGGAATCTTATTGTAAAAACGAACTCCAAACCCCATAAAGGAACGCTGAACCTTTTGAAGACGAAATGCAGATGTAACCAAATTATGCCTATTCATTATTGCGTCAAGACCATTGGCCTTTTTCACGTCTAGAAACCGCAACGTTTTGAGAAACGTATCAACTGAGTGTTATCGATTGTGATTCCAGTTTCAACAGCCGCTGCCCTAGGTGAGAACCCCTGGGTGGTTCACTTGCGGGTGGCAGTCTCCACCAGAGGGATTATCAACACCTGCGTGGGTTCGCTTATCAACGAGCGCTTTGTACTTACTTCCGCCAACTGTATTAGGAAGTGAGTTTAATGTATTGTATTAACATATTTATTTATGTAACTTTATGTAACTAGCATTTTTTTAATGTTAATAGCCGACAACGTGCAGAGAAGCCACCTGATGGTAAGTGGTCGCCGTCACGTTTACCAAGAACAGGTAGTTAACACAATTCATACATGTTTGAGAACACGATAGAGATTATAGATCAGATATCTTAAATATGCTAGCTTCTAGACGTAACTTCCTTCATTCCGTCACAAATGACTAAGAGGTGCGTGCGCAACTCGCATCCGGGTCTTCGAACGGAAGAATATCACTAGGCTAAGATTATTTTTAAGTAAGAATTATCTGCTACTTGAACAATCCATTTTCTAAATAACAAGGGAAGAATATTATAAAATAAACAGTTTCCGCTTCGCCTGGCTGCGTTATGGCGCCGTGAACGTGATCAAGCCCGAGCTAGTGACGGAGTCGAACGTAGTGCGGACGCCCCCTAACTTCATCACGGCCTCCAGGATCGACGTTCTCGTGCTGATCGCCATCAACAGGGTGGTCCATTCATCAGGTGAGGTGTCCTTTGAAACACATAGGCAAGCTCAGTTAGTGACCACAGTTGGTAGAGGCCGTGTATATCGTGCGAAAGATCGCCTGGTGGGCTGTGTCGAACTGGCCACGAGTCTCTTCCGACATTGAGAGGGTTCACGGACATAGTTTATGTCGCTGGTCAAATGGAAATTGATCGATTTTATATTTTCATTTATCTAAGTGATTAATTTATACTGGGCACACGGCTCACACGCAAAAACACACACACATTCATGACGGCACGCAACACGCCCGTTTCAACTTTTGTCTTGATTAACCATATTCCATTTTGTAACATTTAAATGTTACTGTGTGGGTCAGTACAGTTTCTTCACACGCTGTCCGTAAATTTTTCTTAATTTTCAATATGTATATTCTACTACTTAATAGCTTCTCCGCGTGTCACTCGCATACAATACCATTTTCTATTTTACTTTCGAATTGCTTATGGTTCATCTTCGACACTTAAGGTATAAACTATATGTAGTATGTATAATGTAACAAGATGAACTAACTATGTATATATTGATTTAAATTGGATTTTTCACTGTTTTTAAATGAATATATCCGTTGTGAAACATAACAGGCTTTAGTTACTTCACAACGTAGTAGAAAACAAAGTTTCTGTGTGTCCGAACCGAATGACAAAGGTTAGAACTTTAGACGCAGGAAGTGAACATGAAAATTTCTTTAAACAGTACCATAGTAACGATTTTCTTGCAGTTACTATTAGTGTATTGATGTAACCTAATGTGTTGCTAAATAACTCTTCACTATAAGAGCCATCGTCAAATATCGTGTAAAATATGTCGCGTCAACGTAGGCTGGAGCTTATTATATATGTGGGTTCCTTTAGGCTCCGGACATTGCGGATGGAATATTAGTAAACACTTTTTAACACTTCATTTTACTTTACACACAACATGAAACTAAGATCATTACACCTTAACAAATTAGGAAACAGACAAGTCTCTTAGCGGCAGAGAAACTATAGTTTCGATTTTTAAAAAAAACTGAGTGAAAGCGTGGAGGATTCGGGACTTGAGGAATTGCTCCTTGTCCCGGCATTCTACTCGAGGCAGTCAACGGCCCCCTGGTGACGAAACCCCCGCTGTTAAACGGGGGGTATCGCCGCCACCGTGATCAATGTCCAAACGTCATACGCTTGTGTTTCTTTTTATGAAATTAAATTTACATTTTCGATTTACATATCAAGAAAACTAATAAATTTGACACGCTTATTAAATAATTGGAATATATTAACTATTAAAACTGAACAACAATTAATTAAGACCAAATATTTCAAAATTACATTTTACTTGAAATCAAAACAGCTGCGATGATGCCATCGTTTGGCCGCTTGTTAAAGCTCGTACAAATAAGCGGAAATGAAATAACACAATTTAAAATAGAAAAGGACTAATGAAACTGCCGTGAACAGCGCTTCCGATATTAAAAATACCAATTAAAGTGACGTTACGATTTTAGTTCATCTAAACAGTAAACCATCAAAGAAAAGCAACAATAGGTAGATGGCGACATTCCGATTGGAGATATATACTCGTATAATATTGCCTTTTTATTATTTTTGAGCTTACCGAACCAAACAATGTACATTTACATAAATACGTACTCGTAGGTATACCGACGACTCAGTCAAAACAAACAAAAGCACTCCGCCGGTGTTGTATTTCGTAGCGGAGAATAAAATATGACGCCGGCGAGAGCAATTTCCAACAGGTGGGAACGGGAGGGAGCCGATGAAATAGAACGAGTGATAAATAAACTTTTAACATTACAAAATGCTAACTTTACGAGCTCACGATACGAAAACCTACACAGAGAGGTTGCTTTATAAGTGCGTCTGACTTGCTGATGCTTTAAGGCTTTATTCGTGTTGCCGTCGTCGTGTTAGTATTAGGAAATACGAGGATATCGAAAAGGGAAGAAAACAGACGCATTGTTCAATAACTGCTTCAAAAAGAAGTGAAGTTAATAGGAAAAAAAATTGTTCACTGTACCGATTTTGACTCTTTTCTATATTACTACCGGCTTTCTAGTAGAGATAGCTTTTCAGCGATATCTAAAACCATCTGTAGTGAGGAACTAAATGTAATATTTACAACCGCAACTAAATGTAATATATATTTAGTAATATACACGATAATAACGATTTGTACTGTGTTGTATTGTAAAAGGATATAACTCGTGTCTGTAACCTGTTCACGTAACTTGTACAGTGATATGATTAGTGATCAACTTCCGTACCATCCCCTGGTGTCAACCGTAACGTTTTTAAAGTACTTTTGCTTTTGGAGGGTCAGCCGACAAGCGGGCTTATCGCTCGTTTACGTACCACCAACGTGCCATCAACATGTCTACGGACGACCACTTCTGTATCTCAATGGAAATGTCCGACATAAGTTTTAAAGCAGGTGGTCTTCGTACCCTTTGTTAACTAACACTCGCCATAAACCGTTCGCAGCGCTATATAAAATTTGAGGGTTTCTCTTGTCAATGTAGTAATTAGGCTAATGGGCCCTCTTCGTGCCTAGGTTGAGGCCGGTTATTAATTGTTTAATTTTGTTTTTAAATTAATTGGAGGCTCCGGAATAATAGCTACGTATTTTAGTTTAAAACTGCTGCTAGTTTGTACTTACTGTAGAATTTGTGTAAATATCCTTTATCTTGGGATTACTTTTGTCTAGATTTATTTAAGCAATCTGTTTTTTTGTGTGAAGTATTGCCAGTTTACAAGAAAATTTAAGACAAATAAATTAATTGTCATCTTAATTTAATAATTGATTGTTTAATCCACTGCTAGATACCGGTTTCAACTAGTTACTGTGGTCATAAACTATATGATTGCGTAACTAAATTACCCCTGTTCCATGTTTGATGGGTGTATTTCACTTTTCTGCTTGTACACAGCTCATTGGACGTTTCCTTAAATTCAGATTCACCAACTTGAGTAGATGAGGTAAGAAGTAAAACCACTTGAAAGTTTGCGGTTTCCGCTGGTGACAATAAAACGGTAGCGGGCCACCGCCGTCGGCAAACATTCTGTTAATTAGTCTGCTGTTCAAACTTTCCGCTCGCTCGGGCGCACTCTCCTTGAGATTGTCTATTTCTACTATTTTTTTATATTCTTGGAGTTAGTTTCGTAGGTAGATATTTGCATGTATGCATGTATGTTTGTATGTAATACGAGTGAAATTGTTTTACTTCAATTTTCGCCTATTTCCTTGGGAAAAACATTATTTTCTACCAATTGGCATCTATAAAAATAACAAACGCACTATCATTAAAATTACATTGAATCGAAGATAATCTGTAATCGAATATAATTATCAGTCTATCTAGTTATCGATTTATTATTATAAAAAATATGGTCAAATGTTTAATAAATCGAATGTATGAGTAGAATATCAGATAAATTGCAAGTCGGAGATCGGACCAAGCCAAACGTTTTAGTTCGAGTTGCCGAAACCGTGTCGCGCAGAATGCGGAACAGTTAGTTGCATTTCCATCGCCATACGAACTCCGTGCTATTTAAGCGACTTAATTAAAATTCGATTAATATGGTTTATATATTTTATTTGCGTCATTCAAAAGTAACAACAAGCACTTGATTATCATTAATTTTTATCATTTAAGTCTATAATTTTGTTATAATTAATAACAATTATCTTTTAATATGGATTAGCCAGTGCCACTCAGGTTTATCCATAATTCTAACAAGGCCAGGTTACTTAGAAAAAAACCTACTAAGAAAAAAAATATGTAGCAATTCGTCTAACCAAGATTTTTCTTTTATAAATTGCGAGATATAATCATTTGTTTAATTTACTATTATAGTTTTCGAGATAATGTTTAATTTTAACAAGTCTTAACTAAGTTAACGTGGAGACTGTTTTATATATGTAAGATTTATTTTTTAAATACATAGGGTCGACCCTTACATCAAAATACCAGATGGGCGATACCGGAACTCGGCCTTCAGCAGTCATAATTATCAAGTGGGCCGATTGATTTCTTGTGAAAAGGCGATGCAATAACAATGACAAAGATAATACAGTCTACAGCAGACGTGCCATAACAACACGTATCAACTTACAAGTTTATTTCTAGATAAACTGATTTTTTGACAAATGTGCATCTTCGAAACATCGGATTATTTTGTAGGTGTTATGTAGACGGAGGTAAAAAAATAAACACACATTGTCAGGAAAATGAGAGTTTATAAAATTGGTTTCACATTTTTTTCTTTTTATTTTATTCTCTTGTTAGAAACAAAAAAATATAAAATGCAATAACTTCCTTGATTCAAAATGTAAGTCAAGTACCTTGAATAGCAATTTAGTTGCCAGTAAGTGCGAATAACAAAAGCAGCTCTAATCTCAGTATTTTATCTTATCAACACTGCGTCATAAGCCAATACCGCATGTCACGTTTCGATGACTGTATCATATCCGTTTGTTAATTATCACCGAGTTAATTCTGTAATTTGTCAGATCAACCTGCCAGTTTATTACGCAAGGACATCATTATAATATGAAGTATTAATCATTTGACATTAATGAATAATTACGTTAATTATAAACTTTTTTAATAATCCTCTGATCGGCACCAGCCATGGGATTGATTTGTGACGTTACAGAATTACCACTAGGCCGGTGTCAGTCGTGAGCGATGAGCTCACTCGATGAGTTAAGAGGAGCGCTTTAATTTACGCTTTTCGATATTTTCATCTCGGCCTTCCTCTACTAAATGTAAAGAAGGTTCACTAAATTTTCTGATATTCCTCTATGAAATTTCTTTGTACTTGTTTTTCTAGGCACACCAGCGTGGCTGGAAATTGAATGCGAGACCGCTTATCACTGATATTAATAAATATTTCATCAGCACTTCCGCTCTTCGGCGGACACAATATTTTTTTTATGAAAATCTTGCTGTTAAGCTTCATCGAATATCTCTGGGCTACTTAAATAGCACGTGACTTGCTTGTCTTATAGTGTTAGAAATTATTTAGAATTTATCATGTATGCTTTTCAGACAATATCTCCCCTGTGGCTCTGGCTGCCGCCGACGCTGAGATTCCCGCCACCGCCAGGTTCTGCGGCTATGGAACCGCTGAAGGTAATCACAGTATTTAAAATTTTTATTGACTACTTCGCAGTAAAACCATTTTTTAGGTGTTGCCACAAGATTACAACCTATACTGTCCCACTGCTGGGCACGGGTTTCCTCTCAATATGAGAATTGATTGACAAATGATGCCGCCGTGAGATCACGAAGATGGTAAGTATAGGTAGTATTGTTTTTTTTATATAACTAGCCGACAATCGAGACACGAGTAATCTGATGGTAAGCGGTCATTTGTAACGACAGAGGCATCATTGATGCGTTATCGGATAAAAATAAGAAGAAAAAAGAAAATGCTGGCCCTCAAGCCCCCAGGCGGTACACGACGAGTCGTTTGGCGGCAGACTCAATCAAGAGCTTGGTACTTAGCCAGGCAGGCTTCACGGGAATACAATAATACCAGTAGTAATAGTTACTTACGACTTACGACACCCTGCCCTGCCAGCATGGTATAGGGACGAAAATTCTAGACCGCCCCAATACGGTCAAAAATGATTTTTTTATTGCCAGAAGGGCAGATGAAGAGGCGGACGGGACCACCTGACGGTGAGTGGTCACCGTCAACACCAGAGGAATCACCAATACGACGCCGGCCTTGGAGGAGAGGTCTTTTATAGCTTTTTTGAAGAACTCCATGTCATAGCGCTCCGGGAATACCTCAGAAGGAAGTTCGCTTCACAATTTGCATGTGCGCGGCGAAAAAGAACGTGACAATCGGACCGTGGAGGAATGCCATGAATCCAGTCGGTGTGGGTGGAACTTCATTCTTCGGCGGGTGGTGCGGTGATGAAAGCTGATTGAAGATTTAGCTGTAACAAATAAATTTAACTATATGTATTGGTTATAATAATCATAATACTTGCCATTACAATTTTTTTACCTATTTACTAGTGAGCCAATTAAATTACTTGAAAATGACAAGAGTTTTTATTTGTCTACAGGTCGGTCAGGATTTGGAGAAACCCTGAGCTGCTCCGATGTGGCTGTCGAGCAGGACGACGACGGCAACCTGGTGGCCGTCACTGGCGCCTCTGAGGTAAATAACACAACAGCACTGTCTTCGTATCGACATAATGTTTTTGGAAATCTTCAAAGTAAAAAAAAAATTGCGATGTTGTAAACCCAGATTCATGAACTAATATCATATAGTCCCTCACGACTACCGATCGTGCATCGTTCCGTGATGACGCTTGACATGACAGCAGCGATCTGAATGTACATTGGGATCTCCCATTCGCAGTTCGACATCGGCTCGCCGCTGATCAGTGACGGCGTGCAGTACGGCGTGCTGAGTCGCATCAACGAGAAGGGAGGTGGGTACCGCAGTGTACACGGCTCGATAGTTGGCGTAAAGGGGTCGAACACACACAAACAATACATTTAATACTTTTTAGAACTTTGCTATCGTCATACCAGTTACCAATTACCAGGAGAAATACGGTCCATGCAGTGCATTAAGCTCGCCATTTTAACCATGTGTTTTTTGTTTGGTCAGCAAATGTTATATATATATAAATGATATATAGTCTATATCCATCCGGAATAATGTACCTTTCAAATGGTAAAGGAATTTTCAAATTGGTTTTGTGGTTCCAAAGAATACATTCCACATACATACACTCAAACTTACAAAATTCGTTCTCTCCTTTTGTAATATTAGTATAGATATATAGTCATATCCACAACCCTTTATCCTTTTCAATATAGTATGATCTTCTAATGACGAACAGAACTTTACAGAATCGCAGGTGTGTCTCTCTTCTAGTCCGTCTTCCTCCCCTATATTCTGCTAATCTATTCGGTTAATGAATATAAATTGGTTTGCAGAATCTGTGTTCCTGAAGATCGCTCCGCACTTGGAATGGATCACCTCGACGGCTAACCTGCCTAGACCGGTTTCGAGTAACTAAACATCTTACACACCGCATGCGTTGGCCCAAGCATACATATAAATGCTGGTCGATCTTTAAAATTATGTCGGTACAAGCGGTGAGCAAAATATATAATATATAAAAAATATATAATTTATATATTACAATATATATGTTTTGTATAATATATATGTCTGTTTGATTTAGCGGTTTAAATAAATATTTTGAAATATTAAATGTTTTTTTTTGTTGTTTAAGACAACCCTTGACCCTTGTCCTTTGTCTTAAAGTTTGTTAAGTACAAGCGTACGACGATATTGTATGAAGGGATGAGATATGATCGTCTGGGCGGTACCTGTTATTCCTCAGAGTTTCATAATTTACTGTTTTGTGTGTCATATTAGTGCACAGTAAAAAGGGCATGTACATACTATATTTTTTGTAGCTATCCGTATATCATTGTGTATTTGTCTGTCTGTCCGTCACACTTTGTTGTCCCGTAATTTACCTATTAGATGGAATATTGAAATATGATACATACAAACACGAGAGGTAACAACAATGGATTGTCGATACGTGTACCTTTGGTGGCCGAATTTTGATTTTGTTAAGGGCATCATGTGACTTCTCAAATGGAAAAGTCCATTTTGCTACAAAAAAAAATTTGAAATGCACTGAGATAGAAAATAAAACGAAAGTTTATCCTTCCCCTTCTAATTTACAATACACTGAGTTTACAATTAAAAAACCAAAACGAAATCCTAATTTCGGTGAATATATTACAAATGACCGCGCGCGTTGCTCAACACCATCCATGGCGGTACACGAGACGTCTACTTACAAAATAGTTACAAACATTTAGAAAATTAAACGTGGTTACAAAACGTTGAAACTGTGCACACAGTCACAGCCGGAGTCACACGGGCGGCGACCAACGGGGCCAGTCAGCGAGCGCTCTCGGAACTCGCGACTGTTGACCCACTGGCCATGTTGCGCAACGTCAGCGGCGGCCAGCGGGCCAACGGACCACCACCCAGCACAGGCCGAACGACCGGTCATTGCTTATTACGACCACGTCTACACAAATAAATACAAATACAGTTTTAGGCGACGCGTTAGAGCACAGCTTATAGGTAAAGGATGTTATGGTATTGATGAATACGACGATGATTATATTAATGACAAGAACGCCTGGAAATAATAGTGTTGAAACCAGTTCCGCGCAGGTTCAAACTTAGTTTGTAATTAGCTTGTGTTGTTTTAAAAGATGTGCTGAGGAGTTTTTGGCTGTTTCTTCTACTCAATGTTAAAGCACCTCTTCGAAACGGTAGCAGAGGTAAAAATGACGTGCAAAAGTGTATTCACAGAATACTTATACGGTTAAATGATTTTGAATTTGAATTTAAGTGACCGTCTGTAACACAACAATTCATAAACTTAGAATAACATTGTGCAAGTACAATTTGTTTGAAACTAGCGATGGTTATAATTACTCTTAGAGAATAAAGGTATTTATTAACTTGTAAAATAGTAACTGCATCATAAACGCTCGTTATCAGCGGGCGTTTAACACATTTAACATGTGTATCTAATCTAAACATACCTAGTGAATAACTCAATTTGTTCTAAAAACGCATGAACATACATTCAGCACATATTGAGGTAACTGCGTCCAAACAGACAGACTGATTTACACGTAACAATTTAGACATTATGTATTGTATTGCTGGTCTATTGTGTCAGTTAGTGTTTTGTTATTGAGAGTCATGGGTAAATACATTATGTATTGTACTCTAATTTCTGTCTAAGTCTGTGATTGGAATAACTCGGTATTTCTTCAAAGAACCTCGTCGTCGATCGCTATATGACGCGCTATATAATGACGCTTTGAACGATATTAAACTGAACTGAATATTACCGAAAGATAGCAAGAGACTTGATACTGTGCCATTTGCTTCACAAACTATACGTCGGACACTGGTATGGTATGTCTAGTATACGTATGAAGACAAATTAATTTTGCTGCGACTTTTAGCTTACTACACACTAATGGCCGATCTCAACAACTAATCTGCCCCTTACTGTTGATTAACGGTTCCTTTTTTGTCTGTACTTACATATCCGTACTTTTTTCTATATATATACTCGTATGAATTTAATGGATAGAAATGTTCATCTATATTTGTATATTAAAATGCCAAAGTATAGTTAAAGGTGCTATGTGATCTTTTAATCAGCAGGAGGGACAGATAGGGACAGATAGATCGATTTTTAGTGACAGATAGGTTGTTCAATTTGGCCTTTACGGATGAACCTGCAGTAAAGGTAGACCTGTGCAGTTTGCCCTAGCCGGATGCATGTTTCCAAAACTACGGTACAAAGAAAATTTTAGTTAATACGTATATCAGAGATATGGATTGAATTTGCAGTCTTGTGTGTTATGTTACTAACAGTCACGTATTAGGATTAATTATCTTGTTTTTATGAAGAGAAACATTGCGAGAAACCTGCGCGTGACATGTCGGTGTCTCGTAGCTTTCTCGAATGTTCGTGAGTTTTGCCAATCACACTCAGTAAACGTGGAATACGGCCTTAAACTCTCTCACTGGAGACACGAGGCCAACAATGGACTCATGTTGTAATGATAATTGTCGGCGCTGACCACGTAGCAACAACACAACCACGAATATTACCACTTTTAGTCGCAACGAACCGGTCTGGTTATTGTCCCTCTGAATGGACATTACGGCTTGACTTCGTGGAAGCAGTTAAAAATGCAAAATTAAAAAGTCGGTTACAATTTTTCCGACAACATAAACCCAATTTAATTGCGCCGGACACGTTTGTGCGGCGATTGAACCCAATTACTGGAGTATTAGTTGTTTTGAAATAACGCATTATGACAGTCTTAGGGCACTTGTAGAATGTCCGAACGCTGACATGACTGATTCTCCTCGCCACAGCTCTTTAGTGAATTTCTGACTGGATTTAAGTATACAAATCCGAGTACACAAATATATAATGTTCAAATAAAGTTATACAATCTTTTTTTATATGTAACTAGTTGACAAACGAGAAGACGGGCCACCGGATGGTCAGTGGTCATCCATAGATTTCAGTAAAACAAAATTACCGAAATGTTGCCAACTGAATTTCATAATACTGATAACACATTTAATTTGCACACAATGTCTTATTCGTATTTGTTATTATCGTCTTACACGTCCATTTTTATTTTACCGCTATTTGTTACCCACACCCATTTAGTTGTTTTGTTATCTGCTCGTGTTTTATTTTTATTTTTTGTTTTGTTTTATTAAACATTATTTTTATTAATATTTTGAATTATTACTGTCAGCTGATCGACGTGCCCGTACTATTTAGACAAATAAGGTTACACTGAAAACCAGTAGTCATGATTCCCTATCGCGCCATGACGCAAGCTGAGTGTAATCCTTTCTCGTAATTACTACACTAACATATCTCCTGTGTTATTTGTACACTACTGTTTATAATTAAGAAATATTTTTTCGTTCTTTCTTTCTCTTTGAATAGGAAGGACTTGCATTATTACTGGCTCTCTGACACTGCGACCGAACTAGGTATGAAACATTCCTCCGTCGACTTTAAAAGGACCATGGACTATACAATCAAATGTATATTCAGCAAATAGGGCTTAATAATTATTATTTGCGATTTAATCATGGTCTGTTTAAGTTAGATGGTTACCAGAGCAGTGATCCCATAGCTCAACGGCTCAAGCTGTTTTTTTGAAACTTAAAAAACTACACGGTAGAATTAACAAAGTTACGGCTGAATTCTAACTTGGTTAAGAGTTGATAACAGTAGATTCCCCTTTATTGTGTTTGTAATTAGGCATGTTATAAAATATCATGGGGTTGTATATATTTGTTACTATTCGACAATTTAATTATAATATTTAAAGTACGGTTGACAACCCTAGTTAACTATGTCATCCAACAAGTACTCCGTAGTGTAAAAAAACCTCACACCTGCCGTGTATATCAATAACCGGAATACAGGAATATAAATTAGAGTATATGTTCCTAAAACTTGTTCTCTAACTTGTACGTATATATTGTTACGTGTTAGGATCCGCAGGTTCATGAAATGCCACAATAGTTCCGCAGAGACTTTATTACACTTGCACAATCGCTGTCGCATTTGTAGATCGCACGTTGATTTCGCTTCGTAGGGAGAGAACTTTTCGCTTCCGCATTCGGGATCCAAATGCTCCATGGGCGACCCTTCCATCTATTTATATTGATTGCTGGACCTTCCAGACTTTTCTACGCCTTTGGCGCAAAGTCAATAATAATACCCGGAAATCGATAGAACAATAGCTGGTCAGGTAAAGACAGCCGTACATACCATATTCGCCCTTTTACCTAATGCATAATCGTTTGAACTGTTCCAGGTAGATCTACCACCTGTGTTTTTATGGGCTCTGTTGTTTTCGGCTGATTCTTCGAGTGACTGCGTAAGGCAGCACTTCCTCTTTTCGGCCGACCTTTCGAGAAGCTTCGTAACACTGCCTCCGACTTAATTATGTTAGTTCCGAACATTGTTTGCTCCGGGACACAGAACTAACCTATGTGGAAAATTTTGGGTTTTCTCCTATCTCCCTGTTTGATCCGATAGGTCACGTCTTTAATCTTTGTGACCACTGTACACGACCTTTCCTAACGTGCTTGCAGTTTTGAAGACTTCCCTTTTTTCTCAATGGGTTGTTTAGCCATACCAAGTCTCTTTTTTCGAAACTGTGTGCCCGTGCGTCGCGATCGTATCGGGTTTTCACTCTCTCGCTGGTTTTCAAACTGGGTTCCCGCACGAGGTCGTGTGTCTCATCCAATAGCTTTTGTGTGTCCGCGACATATTCAGCAGTTAGTTTCGGGGCGTCAGGCGGAGCACCGGTCAGTAGGTCTAAAGGCGGATGCATTTCTCTTCCGAAGTTCATGAATTACAGAGCGATAAGATATCAGGAACAGTGGTATGTACCTATTCCAATCTCGTTGATGATCCTCAATGACTTTGACTAAGTGATTCTTCAATGTTTGGTTGAATCTCTCCACCATTCCGTTTGATTGAGGATTTGCAGGTGTGGTACGTGTCTTGTTAATTCCTACAGAGTACACATTTCCTGGAATAACGTTGACTCAAAATTCCTGTCTTGGTCGCTATGCAGCTCCAACAGTACCCCGAATCGGCATAAAAGCTCCTTGACGAGATTTTTGGCCACTGTCTTCGATTCTTGATTTGGGATTGTAAATACTTCCGGCAATTTACTGAAGTACTCTCGAACTACTATGATGAATTGATTTCCATCTTCTGTTTTCGGAAATGGCCCAGCAACGTTTATGGCGATTTTTTCTCAGGGAGCTTCATCGTTGTACAACTGCAGCTTTCCTTTAGATCTAGTTCGAAGTCCTTTTACGGAGGCACAAGCCGTACATCTTCGGGACCAATCTTCGACGTCTTTCCGGCATCGCACCCAACAGTAACTTTTTCGTAATTTGATGAGAGTTTTCTGACGACGTGGTGTCCACCAGATGTCCCGTTGTGCACAAGTTGTAGTAATGAAGCCACGTTACTCCTGGGGACAACCATTTGTAGAGTTTGTTAATTCCCGTGTGGTGACTCCCATCCTCTGTATAACACTCCATCTTCTAGGAGTTAGTTAGGTGGATAGTTAGTTAGGCCGAGTTTCAAGGAAATCGAAGCTTTGGTAAATACACCTTCCCTAACATTGATAGGTTGCGAACGTGGCCGCATATTTGAAGCTTCCATATTCATAAATTAGATTTCCGAAATTAGCTTTGAAATCCATTACATAGCGCCTGAAATTATTCTAACGGCCAAGTCGAGCGTTACATACGAACGGTCCTTAACATTATCGGTCGAAAGTGGTACTAATACCAAAAACTTGATGCTTAAACATGTTTAGAAAGATCTCGCAGGCAGCGGCACAGCATATAGTGCCTTGGAATTGAGAGTGGTGTCCCGTGAGGTGCCATTGCTCCAAATTGCAGCGAAATTTTCGCAGAGTTCCAGCAAACTGAACTCCGACATGCGGGATCCCTACAGATCACTCAACAGCTCCTTCACCACTGCTACGAGCTGGAAATTCTACAGAAAGAGGACTCAAACTGCTGCGGAACGCATGGTTCTGTGGCGCGGGGAATGGACGTCAACGTATTGAGTTATTCGATAGCCACGCGTGTTTGCCTTGTGGCGGCTACCTATGGCGTGTGCTCTACAGGTTACCGTACACGCGCGCTTGCCTTGTGGCCGCTACCTGTGGCGTGTGGTCTGCAGGTTACATGCGCGCCTACTTCATCTCGGCTATCTATGCCTATGGCGTTTGAATTGTATATGTGTTATTTCTAATTATGGGATTTTCATGCCTTGGTTATGGCCATTTCAGTACACGCTTATGGTTGTGACACGGGCTGTTGGTTGTTATCAAAGTCCGGGATACTAGATGTACGGCTAGATACTAGATGTACAACGAATTCGTTTTTCAGAGGGTGAAAACTCTGGTCTCTCCTAGCACTCCACCAACCATAGCGAAGACGAGGTAGAGAACGCCTCGTAGTCAGGAAAGGCCGTATTAACAATAACGGACACAAGGGCGAGTGCATAGCAGCGTGTCATTGTAACTCACATCGCCTGATGAGTGCAGTGGAGTACCTTGCGCTTGCCGTTAGATTAATACCAGTAGTTGTTACCATTTTGTAACGTCACATGTCAAACCTTATAAACCCGGCTGATTCCCACTAACCGGGTGCTGCTAGCGTCCCTCTTCCCTAAGGGGGGTCGCCTCGGATGAAGGCTTAGAGGCTGTATGACTAAAGCCAACATCGGGTGGTGTTTAGTGGATAGGCCTCTAGGCTTATCGGGAGTCCCACATAACCAGCGCTGGTATACATGAGCATTCACCATCTCCATCGATATCCGATAAAAAGGTTCGAATAATTCCGGATAGTGGCAAAGTCTAATTCAAACACGTTAAGCCAGGTTTTCGCCGGCCGAGTCGATATATTAGCCGCATCGTCTCATTTTTAATACCAGACAATACTTAGAAATAAAATCAAAGTGTTACTTTGCAAATACATTATATATTTTTGTTTAAGTTCTCGAATATCCAAAAGAATAGGATAATCCAAAATAATTTCATATCCGTAACCGAAACCAGTAATATATTATTCATATATCCGTATCCGTATCCAGATCCTAAATTTCATATCCATAACAGCCCTAGTTTTTATGTCTATATGTGACGAACAAGCAGACGGACTACCTGGCTACAGGAGATCACTGCTGCTCATAGACACGTATTGTACAAAGGCATCACTGCCGCTCGCCTTCCGAGTTGCTCTGCGACACCGTCGGGATCAAGCTGGATGTTACAGAACCCAATGACCTCCAACAGGACTGATCGGACGGTATGGCCACATCTATTAGCACGGAAGGCTGGCTTGGATTCAAGGAACAAATAAATAAATAAATAAACGTTTACACACTCACACCCCCGCACTGTGATTCCCTGTGTTGCGGGTGGCATGGACATACACAATTATCACATCACAAACACCCATGACCCGAGAACAAACATTTATTTGTCACATAAATATCTGCCCCGGCCGGGAATCGAGCCCGTGACCCAACGCTCTCCAGGTAGGGTCACTACCAACTGGACTACGGGGTCGTCTACGGGGGGGAATCATGGAGACATCTACATACCAGATGTGAAACGAGTTGGATGTTAGTTTACAAGTATTATTGGGAAACATGAAGGAGATAACAAATCAGTTTCTCTTTCTCTCGACGTGCGACGGGCCATTCGACTCGATCATGTACGAGTATGATTGCTTTCAACTCAAATTACTTAATCTTCTGACCCGGTGTTTTATTTTCGTCGGTCAATATCGACCCAGCATTTGGGGGAATCAATCATACGAGTACATGAGTAAGTATGTAATCAGAAATAAATATACTTATTGTGCGCAACCGGTTCTCATATAAAATCAACTCTACTACTGTTCTTTATTTCAAATAGCGCTAATAACTTGAGTAACTTTTGAAATATACAAAACAGTTTCACTCTGATTAATTTTTATTCCGTATTTGGGTTAAGTTGACGAATTTAACCCTTGGAAAACAATGATGTAAGTCATTGGGAAAAAGCAGGGTCGGACTTGGTTTTTTTTTTGTTATGGGTAAAACATTTATGTAGTTGTTTGTTTATTTATTTTAAAGTCTGCAAATATAAAAGAATATATACACTCGGATTTTTCTTATTCACTTTAAGGAACACGCAGTCTACTGAGAGTCTAGCTGTCACTGAAGCCCATGATCAGCCAATTCTACTAAAACCCAAGTATCATTATTGTAATGTTTAATGTCGTTAATTGAATTTTTGGCACTTTCTATAACTCATTACTTCTAGTTCCATTAGCGGCATTCTCACAGTGTGTTAGTATGCACAACGGTTGCCACGTTACCATCGGAATGCTGATTTTTTGACAATTTAACTTTGACTGAAGAAGTTTTTGGCCGCTTAATACATAAATAAATGTGCTGAAATAAATAATAAAATCGCAGTAACTTTTCACTTAGTACGGTTTGTATTAAGTATACCTTGCTGTTTTAGCACATTTTAACAGATCTTTCGGTGGCGGCCCTGCCTCACTTTCACTGTTACGGCATCAAGTTGCGTGCGCCGGCGCCGCGAGTGGCTGCGAGTAACGTTCTCCGAGCGCGCGCGTCGCTTGGCACGCTTCGCGATACCGAACGCTTGCACTGATTAACGAGATGAACGAGTCCGGCCTTTTGTTTTGTGTGTGCTGTGGTGTGTTCTGAATAAAAAACGGTGGTTGTTGAGTGTTATGAATATTAAATTGCAGTTTTGTTTTTGGTGTTTGAAGTGTCTCTTATCGTTGTTAATGAATCTTCATATTGAATTGTATTGTATAATAATTTAAAATTTTTCAAAAAATTAAGCCTTATCGTAGAATAGTGGTAGGGCTTCGCGCAAGGATTATATTATTAGTATTATTATTAAGTCATTAATATTATTACTGGTATTATTATCTTTCCGTGAAGCCCGCCTGGCTTGCTACCACCCTCCTGCTTGAGTCAGCCGCCAAATGACTCGTCGTGTTCCGGCTGGGGGCTTGAGAGCCAGTTCTATCTATCTTTCTTATCTTCTTCTCATTTCCTGCCCGACAACGCATCAGTGATATCATTGGTTTTGCTGATGTCCATGGGCGACGGTGACCACTTACCACCAGGTGGCTCGTCTGCTCGTTTGTCGGTTACTAATATAATAAAAAAAAAACTGATTTGATATTATAAAAAAGGTAGTTAACTGTTTACTAAGTAGGACGTTAGGTGCTGGATAAATTCGAAGGTAGTGTCGGATTTTCGGTCTTTAGATAAATCTTATCACAAGGCGAGCTAAACACTGGAAGTGTCTGCCTAGCTTGCATCTCTGTCTAGTCTGTGTCATCAGGTTAATTGCTAGCGGAAACTTTATCTTAAATGGAAGGCAAAAATTTTGTAATGGTGTCAAAAATACGCTTATTGTAATCAAGATTTATCTCTTATATTCGAATGTAGACCCATATACATATCTACATCGTATCAACAAATATATTTATGTATAAAGTTAAAATGCATAGACGCATGAAAATCTATCAAAATGTACTGACATGTTTCGTTAAAAAATGGAAAAATATGTTTTGTAACTATTGAGCCCAAAATAAAAAAATTGCATTAAAACATAAAATAATAATATTTATAGGTCCTCATCTTGAAATTAATGAGCAACTGATACGGAAAGTCCTTAAATTTATACAGCGAACGGTAAAAAATCTTTGATATATTCGCAGTACTAAATTTTATGTCACGCGAATGCGATTAAAATTAGAGTAACATTACCGACTGAAAATGTAAGCTGCGTACTGAAATGAAGAGTCATAATCCTGGAAGCTCTTGTAGTTCTTTGATGAAAGTATTACTTTAAATTAATTTATCCAGGTCTTTCGTCGGTGGTCGCTGGGCTCTTTACCATGTAGATTCCCTATGATGTTCATACATGGCAGAAGGTTTTTATAACCACCCGGGCCAGCCCTTACCTTCGTTCTAAAATTATCGATAAAAAACTTCGATGTGTTTTGGACGTAGTGTCCGAGAGCTAAATAAAAAGCTGGTTTAGAGCTCGCTCTTAAATGACAACGTGTCAATGATTTTTGCGTTATGGATGTGACTGGGCTGTGATAAGAAAGTGTTAGATTAGTGTTAGATTATCCCTATTGGATATATTCCAGTTAGCATTAGATGAACTGAATATAATATTCTAGAAATAAAGTGAAGAGTAAGATGGAAAAATGTCATTGAGTTATGTACAATTGTACTCTTAAGTCAAATAAAAAATGAGTTTAAAGTTACCTTACTTACTTAGTAGATTGTCTGTATTCTCGAAGGGCCACTTTTTCAACAGATTACAGGAATGCGCATTTTTTTATTACTTTGAAATATAAAACCATAGCATGAAATATATGTAATATTTCAAAATATGCACAAAATTATGTATAAAGATTGTGTTTAGTAAAATTTAATAAAAAAATAAATATAATGTGTTATGTAATTTATATTATGAAGGTAGAAATTACGGCAATAAAATGTTTAAGTCATAAGCACATCTGGAGAGGCGTCACAACTAGGATCCTCGTAATGGCACACTTGTTATAAGATGTCGTCAATCACATATCAATAATTATAACAATAACAATTACAACAAAATTTCAGGTGTGAATTACCGCCCCAGTGAAGACCATGACCTAGCTGTGATATCTATTCAAAATGTTCGGGTTAAAACGGTCTTTGGTTCAAATAGATTTGTTTCTACTATGGGCCATGCAATATTGCACCTTCGGGCATATAGTGTTATGGTACATTTTCGCTGTCACGTTAGTCGGGGCGGTAGTATTGACCCTTTTGACGTACGATCACGACTATTGGTACCACCGGGGTATATTTTCACCTCCGGCGTGGCCTCTGGTGGGCCACATTAGAACCGTGGCAACATTCAAGGAGCAGGGCGGGATTTGTTTCAAGAGGATCTACGATCAATACAAGAAAGAAAGATTCTTGGGTAAGTTATCTTTATATTTAAAATCTATAGAACATATATGGCTTCCTCACAATTGTAGAGGCGTGGAGAATATTCCATCAAGCTCCGTCAGTGTGGATTGGATATTAATGGCCAACCTTGGTATCGGAAGTTCTTATGTCAACAGAAGACCGTCAATTCGGTGACGGAAATTGACATTAACGATGACAAACGGTTAATAGTATCAGTTGTTACTCTGTTCAAAAACATTAACATTGAATTGGTATAAATCTACTTTGCAACAATCTGCGAGCACAATGAACGTTGGTATTGACTGTCTCCTTCCGAAGTCCTTACCGGTAAATAATCGTACAGTCTACTTACCCTAATGATGTTCCCTGTTTGAGCACGTTATTTATTACAAGTGCATGTTTCCTTTGTGGGAGGGAGCGAGGTGCTTCGTTTGTCTAGGGATATACCATCATACACTGTGCTCGCGGATTTTTGCAAAGAAGATCAATACTAATTTGATGATTAATGGGATAGGCGAAGCGCTGAAGATATTTTTTGCTACTAGAAGTCATCCGTCTATCGACCGCGCACTAAGTCCCCTAACTAGTTCGATGAATTACGATTGACAAAATCAGTATGGGCTGTAAAATGAATGTTTGTGCTAATGATGACACTAGAATAGGGTCTGGGGAAACCAAAACACAAACATGACACAAACATTGTTACGCCAACACGAGATCTGAATTTAGGACACTTCTCTTGTCACACAAAGACAAACTGTGTTAGAGGGTCGACGGATTGACATAATAAAACCATAGTTCAAATTGGTTTCAATCCCTGCATTTATTACGCAGAGTCCATTGAAATTTACATGTTGATTGAATTTATGAATTCACAAAAACCGGTCTATTGTAAACGTTCTTCACGGGTTAAATTGTTTACAACCAGACCGAATAAAAATGTGAGGGTATACTTGAAGTGCACACAAAAAACGGACGGTAAACTCAGAACTACATTTACATTTAAATTCAGATATGTTTCACAAAAAATCACGGGTCTCCCATGTCGCGGGTGATTTGCATGCACATTGAAACCAACAATTGAGATTTGACAACCAACATCAGTATATCGTACTGGTAACGCACGACAAATTTGGCTGTAAAGTTTAAACAAAAGCAACAATTTTTTATTCTACATATTATATAATACATTACAGTAACACTTCATTTAAGTTAAAAAGGATTGACGATTCACTAATCC
This sequence comes from Megathymus violae, assembly GCA_003671415.1. Lineage (NCBI taxonomy): Eukaryota > Metazoa > Arthropoda > Insecta > Lepidoptera > Hesperiidae > Megathymus > Megathymus violae. The sequence goes on from PDGT01000054.1 coordinate 1,681,699, forward strand.
CGTTTGATACTTTATCTACCAAGCGAAAAGCCCTGGATTCAATTCTTAGTCGAGGCAGGCAATAATAAGGTCAAGTTACAACTGTTCGGGTAATTGTATCCAGGAATAATATCTCGTCGAGATCCCTGGTCGGCAGATGTGTTTTGTTTCAACTTTTAATATTCTTTCGGCCTTCGATAAAATGTATTTGTCAATTGGACCTTTCGTCTACTGTCTCCTGGAGACTTTAATGTGGATTTTTATAGTTTTGTTTTTTTTTGGCCTGTCGAAACGTAAAAAAATAAATAAAAACTAATTTACGGGATTCCATTTATAGTGCCGCCTACTACCGGGCCTAATTGTTTTAACTTATTTAATGCAAGTGAACCAGGAACAAAAAAAACAACAACAACAACAACAACAACAAATAAAAAAAAAATATCTAAATCGATCCAGCGTTATTGAAAAAGTTTGGTAACATGCAGATGTACAGAATAATCTATAGTCCTACTATATAAATCTGTTGAACCTCTTTATCTATACACTCCACTTTTTTGTGAAATTTCATGATAAATATTCTATTTATATATATATATATATATATATATATACATATTGACATCATTTTGACCATTTTACTTTTAATTTTTATTTTTATTTTTGTCTGTCTGTGTGTATGTCCCGAGATTACTCAAGGACAGCTTGACCGATCTTAATGCTATCTAGTATGTATTGAGAATACGTGATAGCGCAAATGATAGACTATATAAAATCTACCAATATAAATCTGTAATGTCTTTCTTGTCTGTACATTTCATGTTTTGTTTAAAATTTATGAAGACTCTCTTTATATTGATATAAAACCGGTTTTCCGACAGCAACTTCTTTGTTATTGCACATTTCCAAAGATGATGCTGAACACTTAAGTAGCATTTGTTTTTTCGTCTGACCTTTCGCCTACAAGAGACGTCAGTGTTTAATGTTGCTTAATGTTCTCAGGCACCCATCAGTTTTTCCAACGTACCCTCGTCGTCCAGGACCCGGCTCTGATCAAGAGGATCTGCGTAAACGACTTTCACCACTTCACGGACCGAGGATTCTTCTTCAACAAGGAACTGGACCCACTGGCCGGCTCCGTACTGTTTCTGAGAGGCAACGAGTGGAAGAAACTCAGAGCTAAGATTTCGCCAATATTTTCGTGAGTCAAAATGTTATTTGCAAATTACGAATGTATATTATTTGTATACGGCCAACTTCAGGAGAGAATTAGGGGAATTGTTTGAAGGGATACCTTTATGCTCTGTAGTCATCATTACAGCATTGACGTGAAAACTGCATATTACAAATATATAAAGCCTTCATTTATAAATATAGTTTTAAAACTCTTTAGACGCAGCCGTTCGATATTTTTAAGAGTGTACAAAACTACAGATCTACTTCTACCATTGCTTTTATCCACTCGGGTATATAACTCAGATTTTAGAACGTCAAGTATGTAATGTCCATAGGCTTCGGAAGTACCTTAATATTGCTTGTTTTATCAATTAAAAATATTAAAAATGTCATATTTTTTCAGGCCAAACAAATTGAGGGGAATGCTTCCATTAATAGAAAATACAGCCAACGAGTTCACCATCCGTGTAAGAAGTATTGTTAAAAAGACCAAATATGCAGCCAAAAGTAATGAAAATGACGGTATACGTAATGATAAATGCAAAGAAGATGGCAATGGAATTTCCGCAGCAGTGGTGAACTCAGAGAAGCTGATCGGAGGTTACACGGCTGATGCTATAGTACCGTGCGCTTTTGGACTGAAAAGCGGTGTCATGGACAATCCGGATGACCCTTTCGCAGTTGCGCTACACGCGTTTTATGAACTAACTCCGTACAATATCTTTGAGAAGTATGTAACCTCCCAATATTAGTTTTATTATCCTCTGGTATAATGATTCTTATTTATGTGGTACCATCGAATCTCTTATGTTTTGTTGAAATTTTTTGGATGTCAGTAGAGGTAGAAAACATTTTATTGTAAATCATAATGCAAACTGGGAGGCATGGGCAAACATGAGTTCATAAAACGTAAGATATTTGATTGCATAACGAGGGGAACGGTTGGTTTTCTTATTTAGGTAAGTCTTAATAATTTAATTATTAATTATTCAAGGACCATGCGTCAGTTTTGGCCAGCCTTTGTGCTGTTCTTCCGTATGAGAATCATACCGAAAAAAACGCACGACTTCTTTTACAACATAGTGACGAGTGTTCTCAGAGCTCGAGAAGATGGTACGTAAGTTATTAGTCAACTATAACGTTAGTACTAACACTACTGCCACCTAATTTGGACTAAGCAAAGAAGCACGAAGAGTGGCTTATTATTTTAAAATAAAGATATACATACATACGAATAATAACATATATACACCGACATATATTATATATGTATACATATATACATATATATTCTATGATACGAGTACTCTGGGTGCTGCTAATATACTATATAACATATGCTGGTATTTCAATTTCAACCCATTCGCATTTTTTTTACTTATAAGTAAACCTTGACTACACTTCCACCTGATGGTTAGAGGCGGAGTAGCATTAGATATTAAAGCGCATTAACTCAAAAAAGCAAAAAGCTTTTTATTTAAAATCATGTACTCTGAATGGGATTGAACGCCGACGCGGGCAACAAATTCCATCCATTCGCTTTACGCATATTAAATGATGAAGCGAAACACCTCGTCAGTAATGGAGGGATGTTTTTGACAAAAGGATGGGTAATCACCATGCGTCGAGTCCTTTGATAGTGGAAAGGGGATGTGGCAATCAGATCGTGTAACTCCAATTCATGATCCCTAAAATGTATCCTATAAAACACAGGTTGGTTCACATACATACTCAGCGAGATTAGCTACTCGGCGCCTGTGCTCGGGGCTAAGAAGGTTGATCTCAACCAATTCTAGGTCATCAGTAAGCCTCATTAGATTCCTCTCCGTTGAATCCAATGCTGACTGGTAATATTTGAGAGCACCAGCTCACATGTGACAGCAGTACTCAACAAACGGCCGAACCTGTGCTTTATCTAGGGTTAAAGGTTGTCTTGGTGTGAAGTACCGCTACACCCTTGCTAGGACACCATCGGTGTAATTCAAGAATACATTCTGAACAGTAGGATTCAAAGTAAACGGACTAATTTGACGATGAATAGACACGCCTATGTTTTGGAGTGTTGAATCTCACAAGATTGGTATCGCTCCATTTAGAGACAGAAGTGTCAGATTTAGATACACGTTCTAGCGTAGCCTCTCTGTCTAGATCATGGCAACGGCAACACTGCAGGCTCCTAATAGCGGTGTAAAATATATATACTCATATATTGTAAGTAGCCCTGACACTGAAAGTAAACGTTTTTAGTCAACCCTTTTTGGATTATCATTATTAAACAAATTTTGTATAAGTTGTTGGGAGTTCGATAATTTTTTTATAAATTTGATGCTTCATCAATTTCTTTGAAATTCCTGGCCCAATTCACGTGTCTTTTTTAAATAGCGGTCTCATTTCAATGAAGCTGAAAATTTGATTATCTGATCTGATTATTTAAAGAATTAAATCTATTCCGATTCAAGATATTTGCGGTAGTTGTTTCTTTGCAAAACTATAGTAACTGTAAAAAAAATAAAAAAAACAAAGCAGGTAAATTTGGTACTGTAACGCTTTTCAGGGTCGCAGGAGAAGCGAGGCGACTTTATCGACATGATGATGGCGTTGCAGACGGACGACCGCAACAACAACGCCAAATATGATGACAACGATGTCGAGATCAGTAAGTATTAAGTGTTGCAAAATCTCCATTGTACAAATTCTCAAAACAAAATCATTATTAAATTTCGCTAAACCGTCAATGAACTACTGCTGAGTAAAAGGTTGGGTTACAACCTCAACAGTTTGTTATGTGTGGCTAGTTAAAACGTGGACGATAACGGACGTGTTTTCTTTGTTGGGATATCCCTAAGCAATTCATAGTTTGGTTAGACAGCCAAGAATCTATCATAGTCATGTTAAGAAGACAACCAAAGAATATTTTTTATCCATGGCAGTCGTTTTGTATGGGAAAATTTATATATTATATAACATTATTATAACAGATCTATTAAACGATAATGCAGTCCCGATTTTATCTCTTAGACTTTGCCAGTTAGATGTAGTTGTATAGTTCACTGTAAAGGATCATCATGTAGCTTTGCTAGTAGACTAGTGACGCTGCCCGAGCGAAGAGTTCTACTATTCGTTCCTGGTGGGGGAGAATTTGGGTTTTTCATTTTGGCCTGATTTAATTTGATATTCTTAATTTTATTTCATTTTGGTTATTCATAATGTGAGCATCCTGATGTGGTTGTAGGAGTATGTGAACTCTATGTTAATGAGCTGGCTGTATATTTGATAATGAAATATGTACATAGAGGTAGATTTGAATTATGCTTGTTATGAAAATCGATCGAAAATTATAATATATTTTCTGTGTACGTGCTAAATATTGTCTCTCTAGATGTCTGTTAGCTGTGTATATACTTGCATGGAAAACAGAATAAATTCCGTAGCTGACATAAACCACGGCTAATTAGTTCGCGGGAACCCCATATATCACGTCAAGGCAGATAATCTCATTTGGGAGGCCGTCGCTTAAATTGCGTTATCTCAGAGATATTTTACCCAGATTCAGAGTATTTGCAGATAAAAGTTCTAACAAGTTACGCGGCACAAATTTTGAAGTTCAACCCCGCAATTTGTTGCCATGGCCGTACTGGAACGAGTACAAATTTGAAAATATTCCGAGACCGATAAGTTTCTTAATAGGGACGCCATAAATATTCACCTACTGTTACGTAATATGTATTCGGTACTTAACAGCCTTCGGCCGTATATGTAAGTTACGTTAAATTACTTCCCGCTTTGACAGGACTATCTAGACAGTCCCGTTTCATTGATGTGTCTTACTGTTCCTAAATTGAAAACTAGAATTGTGAAGTGCAATTCAATGCGTCTACAAATTGGGTAATGGTAATTGATTATAAAAAATATTTTAAATTAAAGCATATTTTGTCGGGCACAGCAAAAGGAACATAATGTTATGTCACCACAAATACAGGCAGAGTTTTGATCTATAAACACAAAGATAACATTTAAATGCTTCTGTGTAGTGTTCATTTTGTATCAGATTATTTGGAGCATGGACTCACAGATTGCTTGAATTGCTTACACGGGAAAAGGCCTCGTAAAGATAACCGTGTAGGAATCAGGGACTTGTGAGTTCTACACCAGAAGTTTAGAGTGCCTTATTTGCTTAGTTTGGAGTGCTTTATTAAAATGCAAACATTGATTGAAAATTGTGCGTGTTTAAAATGAAAGGGAAAATTGTCAGGTATAAAGGGAATTTTTAGAATAACACCATGTTCACCCATCTATTCAATATGTCTACTTCATCATCATTTTACTTTTAATCGAGTGCCATTGCGCAATTTAAGGATCACAGATTCAGCAACACATATATCGGTAGATACATCATTTTGAGAACTATTTTATGAGCAGGAATTCCAATTCTATGAGATATGCATCACGTTGCTCGACTATTCATATCATTACCGTGTATTTTGTACTCTGACACACACATATTTTTTTTAGGTATTAAAAGAAATCGCTTGAGGAACCAAGAGTTCTCTCGAACTATAAGAGCTAGGTCATTATAGACTGAAGTAATATGATCACTTACAGATAGAGGCTTCTGGCATTAATTATTGGGCAGTTTTATTTGAACCGTCACTTCAGTGCTCCTCAAGCTATCCTCACATGTGAGAAAACTAGAGCATGAGGATTTTGCATGTCGATCGTTATGTACATATTTTATATGGTGCCAAATTTAAAAGTTTTTACACAGATACTTTACTTCATCTGTCCTCGAGCCTTATACAACCACAGGACGAGTTATACGAAAGTCTCCACTAAAAAGAATAAGGTTATAGGTGAACCGTTTTGCTGTACATTTTGCAAAATCCACTTAACTGTTTCTAACGGGGTTCCTGAGAGTCATAATACGCTCCTCCCACACAATATATTAGGAATCTTTAATAATTCTAACCCTCTCAGTTGCAAACCGAGTTGTCATTGCTATCTAATTGTGATCTTAAACGTGGTGTGCGATGTCATACCACCTGGAAATCGTGTCGCAACTATTCCTAATGACATCACTGATAAAGCTACTTTTCCTTATCGGCGGATAAGTTTTTCCAGTACAACCAGAGAAAGAAAACAAAACATATCACTGAAATCTCCTCGAACACTGTCATTAATACGTTCACAAATTAGTTTTTATTCTGCCATGAAACTGGTTCAAAATTTTAATGTTCCAGAAAATTTTGTGAGGCGTAATTCCTTTCCGTCACATATTCGCTATAACTATAATCGTCGGTAACGTTAGGTGCAGCCACATCATACTTTGTGAAATTGCTACCTCAATTTAGAGTTGTAATGGCTTTTTAGATGACATATCGTCACGCATCCTTACTTTCATCTATATCAGTGGTTCCGAAATTATTTTTAGACAGAATCACAATGTTACTCTTCATAATTGCATAGGCTTACGAGGTTACAAAACCAACTAAGACAACTGCAAATAATGATCACAAACGCTTTGGATACCACTAAAGCAAGTTTGTCCCAAAATATCATGCAACAAACCCCATACTCGGCAAGCGGTCAGAAAAGTGGTACTGGTATGATCTAAATCGTAACAGTTTTTAGTGCAGGGAAAGATATAGGACCTTCGATAGTGTCTAAAAGCATAGGTAAATGTTAGCATTGCGTGTTATTTTATAAACATGTCCTATTAGTATGTATGTACCTTTAAATATCAAACAGCGCCATCTAGTTCTCAATGAGAAAATCAATGAATTACTACATGTAATATTGTTCGTAACTTTTAACTGTTAAAAATAGTTCTTGGAGTAGGTACGTATGATATCATCAACACCAAAACATTTTGGTTGGCATAGTTTACAGTTCTTTGACAGTAATTATGTCAAGGGATGGATTATAAACGAACGGTGATATTTATAAGCTGTCAGACATTTAAATGAATCGCATCTTGTGTTGTACTTTCGCATGCTCCGAGATTAAAATTCATTCAGAGTTTGATTCGTAAAATGTCTGATAAATATTTGTTTTACACACAAATTTAGTTTCCCTTTTTCTAACCCTCATAGAGTAAGATTTCAAAACGCGATATTTATATATTGAAGATCTTATTTTTAAATTATGATTTTCAAATGTAGGATAAAACGTTTACACTTCAGCCGGTAGTGGATATTATGGTAAAATTAAAAATATCTGCATTCTCTTTTTTTTTCTTTTTTTTTTACAAAATATTTATCTTGTTTACTGCAATTTTTTGTGTACATTATAAATAATAAAAAAATATTTATTGAAAAATTGCAAAATACCTATTGCATTATTTTAAGTAAGGTAACTTTGTTGCAAATTTTTATTTTTGTTGTTGTAATTTTTATTTTGGATATCTTAAAATAAACTCCTTTATGAATATTCATCCTATATCCCAAAGGAATTTTTATATTTTCCGGGAATAAAAGAAGTCACAATTTACATTGAAATCCGTTAATGGCGTTTCACGTGACACCCGGACAGATATTCGTATTGACAAATTTAAAAAAAAGAATTGTGTTCCACTTCGTTAGCTGAGTGCTCGTAAATGGCAATTTTGAAAAAATAAAAAAAATCTATGTACACAAAAAATCTCTTTGAGTTTCTTTAGAGAATAGACGTTCCGTTTCAACAAAATAAACAAGAAAAAAGAAAAACGAGCAAGCCAATCCTTCCGCGCCAATCCATGTTTTGAGTTTTATACGTTGGGTTACATGCGGGTTATTCTAATTGTGATACACAATGAGTCGTTACCACGCTAATTCTTCTTCGCTTCTAAAAGAAAAGTTTCATAATCGTACTAAATTATAAAAATATTATTATATAAAAATAGTATTATATGTACTACATACTGAAATGTTTGAAGATGGCGTACGAGTAAGCCTGCAATACAGCAATACTTAGCGATTTAAACTCCTTAGTTAATAACCAAATATAATACAAATAAAATTGAACCTAGCGTTTTTACCAACGCGCTATATCGCTAATATATATATTATAAATATTTATTAGTATGTTTTGTAGCTTTTATGTTTGAAGTGGGCATAATATTTTGACGAAGTCACCTTCGTCAACAAAGCGTTATCGGTCCACTAAATAATTCGCTCTTATCGCTTTATTAATCCACTCTCAATAATTTAAATGCGCAAAAACATTTCACGATTGAATTTAAAAGGGACGGGGGAACCACCAATGAGTACCGACAGGATGTTATTTGTCGCCCAGTGAACCAAAACAAAAGGGACCTGGCCTCATTTCGTTCATCGATGAGGATGAATCTAGAATTGTCTTAATCTCGAGGATGAATAGAGCCTTTTTATCTCAAAAACACACCCTCGTCTTACACCTAAATATTGTATTATGTATACGAATTAACATTTCTCCCTATGTAATGATTCATGACAATGGCTGACTACAAGGTCGCACCAGAATATATACGAGAAACACTTTCCCATACCTTTGGTCTTGCTGATGTCCATGGGCGACGGTGACCACTTACTATCAGGTGGCTCGTCTGCTCGTTTGTCGGCTATTACCATGAAAAAAACTCTCGATTACAATGAAGTTCTCATATAGGATCATACAGAAATCAAACTCTGCTACGTACGCTGTTAAGAAGGCCTTCACAAATCGTACTTGCACAGAAACATTTCATACCTTTTAATTACATTTTTTGTCTAATTCCCAGGGAACAACATTTTTCCTACATAATAGTAATAATATCCATAACAGAATTTATAAATATGTAAATTTTTAACTTAATGTCGGTACTGATATTTCCGTGATATCGTTTTAGAAAGACAGACATAAATTCCAAAAAAACAAATGCTTTGACCTGAATATCGAGATTAAATCCCTGCATGCATTAAAATAAAAATATATAGACAGATTCTGGTCGGTTCTTCTACTATTGGTATACATTCATTGATGGCGTGCAAATTGGTAAAATTTTGTAACTACCTGATACCTACCTGTACTTTAACATTTTAGTTTTGTTTTCGTAACAATTCGTTCAGCGGTTTGGGATAGACTTAATCGTAACAATAGTTGGTTATTTTCCTTTGATTAGTTAAGACAACGAATTGGCTTTGCTTTATATTTTGCATAGCGTTAATCGCGTTGTTTATCCGTAAAGGGTGCTCACAGTCCGACGACACGCGTCACTCGTGATGTATCGACCGATGGCCAATTACGATGGATCATTACCAATACCAAAAGTGTTTGAGCGCTATATTGCTTGAGAAGGTAAGTGAAGCGTCAGTAGTGCCTGTGATTTTTTTAAATACACACTTACTCCCCCGCACTAGGATTCCCTGGGTCGCAGGTGGCATGTACACACACGATTAGACAGCGCACACACGCACGACCCGAGATAAAATAATTATCTGTCCCTTTATTTTTTTCCCCGATTGGGAATCGACCCCTTCGCTTGACAAGCAGGGTCACCACTAACTGAGGTACGAGGTTGTCAATAGCAATAGTAGATAGCAGTCGTTCTGGCAATTAAAAGCTTCCGATAATTGTTTTCTTAATTAATAATTAACCCTTTCAACAATCCGGCCTTAATTAAGAGCTCGCGCCTTGCGAGCTGCTTGTAGGTTAAAGCTTGCAAGATTTGTATCATTTGTATCAAAATATTCCTAAATTTCTTCACACTTACAAATCAACTCAAGCGGTTAACGCATTGTAGTGGAATCACACGCCAGCTTCATACAATCGCTTTTATTTCCAGAGAATTATTTGGTTAGCGCCATTGACAGCCTTATTGGTCTGCGTAGGGTTGTCGCTAGTTATTTTAGCTCATGTATTAAAACTTTAGTAACTTCTTAGATACCTTTATTTGTTTTGTAAATGACACTCTTAAATTTTGGACGGATTGAGGACATGTACTAACCTAAACACCTATTGACACAACCCCACTCCAGCGTCCTCTCGGTCGTCCCATGGCATTAAATAAAACGATTAATTATATATTCATTGTTTTAACTAATAACATTAATAATAATAATGCGTATATTATGTCGTGCACTGATCAATATAGCGGCGATTGCATTGGTGCCAAATATTGCCAAATATATAAAGTGTTGGCAGGGGTTTTTACTTACCTGGTTAGCTTTTATTCCTTAAATCAAACGCAGAATGTTTTTACGTGTTTCGGTTGCTGTAACGCAGAGCCAGTAATAAGCTACACCAATACTGGTTCGGAAATTAACGATCGTGCGTAAAACAACATTATTCTTTTTTTTTTAAATATGTAAGGGATAAGAACTTCGATATATAATGTACGAGTATAAATCATCTTTAAGACGTATGTCGAATGGAAAATCAACTAAATTTCCAAAAAGATATCCTAAACATGTAATTTATTTATCTCGTATAAAATGTAAGTTAGTTGCTGAAATATAATTAGGAATACTTTTAGATTGAATTTCAGGATTAAAGAAGAAAATTTAAACGACATATTTTTGTGTATATTCACATAGATTATACGGTTCTTTTTATATTATTTAAGATTGCTTTTCTTTTTTAAATATTTTGTTACTATATAATTTTCTCTTTGAGTAAAGAAAAAAAAAAAAGAATTTTCACTATATTGTACTACAATGTATATTGTTATAATCAACTTCGATATGAGGTATTTGGAGTTCCATCTTATCATGTCTGTGGCTCGTTTCGAATAACTTTATGGCTAAGATTTTGATAGTTTTTGCAGCAGTTTATGAGGCAGTCTCCCGGGCATGGGGATTATTTTTGAATCTTGGTCGCATCTCCAATTTTCTAATTGCTTTGATGAAGGAAAACATGAGCAAACCTACATACCTGATAGTTTGCCATAATGTGAAGTTTGTAAATTTGGACTTGTTTCGTGTGGTTTGAACCACGATTGTTATTTTCCATGTTCTGAGTATACTTAAGTTTGACAGTGGGACAGGCATGGGTTGTGGTGACGGTTATGGTGGTATCTTATAAAAGGGGTACGAGGGTATACAGATCAGATATTAGCTAAGTATTATTATTGGCTATAATTGTTGTTATTTTAATATAATATTTTGATGTCATTTAAATTTTAGAAAGTCGTATATAACGTAATATTCTAGTCACTAGAGCCTCAATACCTAAAGTTAATTAACTTTCATCTATTGTTCTAGGTAGTATAAATTAAAGATAGCTAATGCTACGGTATATTCAAAGCAAACACTTCACTTAACAATTATTTACGATGAGGACAAGGGCCAACCCTTGACATAAAACTTATTCTTTACGATTGAGTACACTCCTTTTCTGAGTAAAAGTTATTTTCCCGAGAATTAAAAGGGATCGCCAACCCTATTTACTAAATGGACTTTTTGTCTAGATGTTCAAATAATTTTTTTTCTAAATCACCTTATATTTCGAAAATTGTAGTTTACTAAAACGGACCTATATCGTTATTTATGTTTGGAGACAAAGAAAATGTTTGAAATGATTTTGAACAAAATCGCAGTTTTTTATTGTGTTACGTATTCTTCCATTAAATTTAAATAAGTGTGGTAGCCCTGTTCATCGAACAAGGGGTCCCCTCACGCGCTTAGATTAAGTTAAAGATCGCAAGCATTGGCGAGAGGGTCCCGGTTTAATCAGTGTTTACCTCGATGAATCCGGCTCGTGGGAGATAGGCCAGAATTATGAAGATGCAGTGCTTTTCCACTATTTCCGTTTTCGCCAAACCTCTGAGTGAAAAAGAAACAACCACAGCCAATCAATTTAAGTTTACACAAAAAGTCGTGGGTATACTAATCGCAGTGAAATGAATGGAATGAAATGAAATGAAATAATATTTTATTCGAAGTTAGTTTTTACAAACACTTTTCGAACGTCAAACTACGCCATCGCCATATAAATCCCTACTGTGAGTGGTCTCGGAAGAAGAAGCGGTAAGAAACTCCCGAGGAGTTTTTTTTCCTACTCACAGTTACAGAACTCACTTAAACTGGCATAATATTAAACTCATGTTCAAGCAGTCTTATCCTGAAAGTAATCACCAAGTTTGTAATAACCTTTCCGCATAAGAACGGCTTTGACGTGTCGTTTTAAATTTACAATATGGCATTTCTGTCAATTCTAATGGAATTGTATTATAAATATTTACACATCTACCCATGAAAGAGCCACCAGTTTTGCTTAGTCTGAAATTTGGAACAATCAGTTTAGCCTTACTCCTAGTATTAATACTGTGAACATTACACTTTCTATGAAAACTATCAGAGTATTTTTAACGTACATAATATTATCTAAAATATATTGTGATGCTACAGTTAATATATCAATTTCTTTAGAGAGATCTCTAAGGGAATCCCTAGGCCTGAGGTTGTAAATGGCGCGTACTGCTCTTTTCTGTAATATAAAAATCGACTTAATATCTGCAGCTGAGCCCCACAACAACAGACCATATAACGTCACACTGTGAAAGTAGCTAAAATAAACTAATCTTGCTGTTTCTACGTCCGTTAAGAGCCTCACTTTCTTAACAGCGTAGGCAGCAGAGCTAAGTTTCCCTGACAAGATTTCAATATGAGGACTCCATTGTAGTCGTGAGTCTGTTGTGATTCCAACAAATGTGGTAGAATTCACTAGTTCAAGCACTTCCTTATTTAAAACAATATGAGATGGCACTTGTCTAACATTTGGTAAAGTGAATTTAATACATTTTGTATTCTTAGCGTTTAACATAAGGTCATTACATGTAAACCAGTGAACATTTGCGAAATAGTATTATTAACATCGTCAAAACATTGTTTTCTCCTATCTACTTTAAAAAGTAAGGAGGTGTCATCAGCAAACAATACAATTTTACACAAGTCTCTAGTGAAATAAGGAAGATCATTGATTAGCAGTGCGGTAGATTGTTTACCATATATTGATTTTAGTGCAGAGGTATTGTTGCAGAACTTATCTTAGTTTTTTGTAACGATAATAGATGCAAAAAATCATGGTCTTAACAGTTGTGATAAATACTTACATAACTGAATGATTATGAATTTGAATTCGCACATTTTAATATAAATTTTGCACTATAGACTTGCCAGAAAGGCCTGGTATTCTACAGCAAAACTCTCACTAATTATTTGAATTTTTGACTGCCACATTGCATATTTAATGGTGATTTCAAATCCGTCCTCGCTTCGTTCCAGGCAACCTATGCCTTATGTTTAAAAATAGCTCCCGCATTGTCTTATGAATAAGATTTTTAGATCTGGGATTCTTCAAGAGGAGAATGAATAGGTTTTTATAAGTTAACGCGTTCACCATCTTACACTTCATCACCACTCACCATCAGGTGGGACTGTCGTCCAGCCTATTTTATATAAAAAACCGATTTTATATAAAAAATAGGAATTACAGGCATATTAGTGAATAAAAATAAAAGCGGCTAGGAAGTTAAATTTTATAAGCCAGGAAGTTAATTTTCAGCCGTATTGGGCGGCCTAGAATACTCCTCCCAATCCCATGCTGGCAGAACAGGGTGTCGTAAGAGGCGACAGAAGGTTGGTGGTAGGGCTTCGCGTAAGGATTATTTTAACAGTATTGTTATTAAGTCATTAATTTCGTTCCGTGATGCCTGTCTGGCTAGCTACCACCCTCCTGCTTGAGTCAGCCGCCAAAAGACACGTCGTATTCCGGCTCGGAGCTTGAGAGACAGTACTTTCTTTCTTTTCATCTCCTGGCCGACAACGCATCAGTGATACCTTTGATCTTGCTGATGTCAATGGATGGTGTTAACCATTTACCATCAGGTGGCTCGTCTGCTCGTTTCTCGGCTATTAACATTAAAAATTACCTTAATAACCTTAATAGAATCTACATATTACCTTTTATTATCCCGCGGGAATAGATCCATTTTCAGAGATAAAATATATCGTAGATTATGATCTGTTATAAGAAAATAAAAATGCCAGGTATCATCCAAATCTCTTCAGTGGTATTAGTGCGATACGTCGTCAGATGGACGGACAAAAACTGAAAAAAAAATGTTTTGCCCTCTATATCGATCACAAAGTCTACCGACACTAGTTTCCAAAAAACTAGCATGTACCTACCATGATTCGGACCCCGTTACAGTTATATTGTTAGTATAGATGCCAAAAGCATTAAAAGAAACATGATTAAGTAACTGAATTGTTATTTCAAAAATAAGGCAGTTTGGAATTGAAGTTAAGAGTATTTCACTAGGTAAGCTCTGTACCAGTGGTTATATAAAAAATTATAATTTCCTTAGGAGTTTCATCCACCTCATTTGCCTGCGGCTGTTTTGTTTGACTTTCAAAGTGTCTTTAAAACCATATATTATAAGTGGTTATAAATAATAATATTTAAATTATTAATACAAAAAAAAATCAAGATGAAGTTTCGAACCATCGAAGTATCTCTATTAGGTACGTATTTATTTAATTTTTTTTGATTTCAGCGGATATGGTAATAGCGGCTAATGCGTTTATAATATTCCTCGGTGGGTACGAGACCACATCGTCCTCGCTGGCCTTTTTGTTCCTGGAGATCGCAGCCCACCAGCACGTCCAGGAGAAAATGAGGCAGGAGATCCGGGAAGTACTGGAGAAGCATGGTGGACGGGCGAGTTATGAGGTTCTGCAAGATTTAACGTACGTAGAGATGGTTATAAAAGGTAAGTTACTGTACGTTCATAATAACTAAACATTATATAGAAATTTTAATTTAAAATTTTTAGTACAACTTGGGTTTTACAAATACTTTTCGAAGGTCAGCTTTTTAGGAACACCTTTGGATAGTATCTTTAACAGCAACAATTGAATTGTATTCAATTGCTTATATTATAGGTTATAATCTAGGACATTTATCATCCCTGCAAATGCATCTATTCCCGCGGATTAGGAAATACAGTTTAATACGGACATTCTGTTAAAACTGGAGTTTATAAAAATTTTACTGCTTTACTGTCGCCCATGGACATGAGTAACACCAAAGACATTACTAATTCGTTGTTGGCTGAGAAAAAGGACGAAGAAAGAAAGAAAGTTGTGCTGTTGTGGGTGCTTGATAAAAGTCGCTACAAATTGTGTGCCATTAGCATGATCGGCTTAAGATTTTATTGCCTTTATTAACAGACTGGTAAATTAGTTTTGCTTCTGAAAGCATATTATTACAGTCACAAAATAAATAGTAACCGCTGCTTTTATTAGATACTAATAGTCAAACAGTGTTTTATAACTATTTCTTCTTAACTTCTACAAGTAAATCTATCTCTTAATGGTATCTCTTAATTCTATCTAGGTGATGGTATGTGTGTTGGTATATACTTTTATCATAATTGCATGTTTACCTTTGTGGGAGGGAGAGAGTACATATATACCGCCATACATTGTGCTTGCGGATCGTTGTAAAGTAAATTAATACTAATTTAATAACAATGAATTTCCGCAAAGTAACGCCTGATACTACCAACTGTCTATCTCTTAAATAATTCTGTGGATGTCACTAATATGTTGGGTGTTACTACGTAATATAGTTTGTAAGTTACAGTGGTCAGATATTTTGTGTATGTAATGGTGTTCTGTGAATGACACTACTACTACTAATGTATAAATGATTTTTATTGCTGTCTGTGTTGTCATAACAATTATTCGTGGTTTTCCAAATCTCTTGTGATATGCTGTTTTATAAGGTCTTTAATAAACCAACTTAAAACTATTTGCAGTTTAAAAAGTTTATTTAAAGCTAACAACCCTTCATAACTGCATAGCGTGTACGTCAACTTCATGCAGACGAGTAGTGTTGTATAAACAGAGTTATTTGACATTAAAGTAATACTACCACATGTGTATCTCCCGGTAAAACCTATATGAAAGTCTGATCAGTAATTAGTGAGATTCTCGCGTTCGGACAGGCATACTTTGATTTATAATATGTTGTGATATTGAAAATGAGCAATATCTAAGCTACATGATTCATATAAACGACCCAAGTTCTGCAATTATGAATTGATTTAGCTTGCCGCTGCTGCATCAAAGTTATTTCGCGGTTGCAGCTGGAAGAAGTTAATTGTGTCAAATCTAATAAACCGCGCTAGCTATCGATCGATAAGAATCAGTCGGACGGAACAGTCATATTTTGTGAATATGAGTTAATTGGTCGAGACGTTGAATAAAGAATATAATAATAAATTCTAAATTACCTTTACAGAAACCCTGCGTCTTTACCCGCCGTTCCCGACGATACAGCGTCTCTGCACCAAGGACTACGTGATACCCAACTCTGACAAGGTCGTCGAGAAGGGGACTGTAGTGCTCTTCCCCACACTGGGTATACAAAGAGACGAACAGGTAATCTTACTAATCAACTGGCCTTAGAAAAAGTAAGACATCCTTCTCTACTTACTGTGCAAACGTGGTGGTGTTAGAGGAACACGACTCAGTACTTCCTAGTTTAATCTCAATAGTAGGAGTGATAGAGTTCTTTACCTGCCTTAGTTAGGTATGAGTAGAGGCTACCAGGTTCTCACTAAAATCAACTGTGACATGATTTAAATATTTTGAGAAAATCATCGTGGATCCCACTAGTTTCCTTTTAACGCGTTGGTGATACCTTGTGTTGCGGCTATCCATGAGTGACGGTGACCACTTAACATCGGTGGCGTATTTGCTAGTTTGTCGACTATCGTTATTAAAGACCGTACACCATTCAAATTAAATCAAAAGTTACTTTATTCATATATATGTATATAAAATATATTTTTTAATCAGTTCCGCTCTAAAAGGTGCTTCTAACTTTGGTTTTGTGCAGATCAAAAAATTATTGACTTTCAAAGCCAACTTTAAACTATCGTTTGTTTACTCATTTAAGATAAATTTAATATTGTTCTAGTTCTTCGATAGAGCGTCAAAGTTTGACCCAGAGAGATGGTCAGAGGGACAGCCGTCGCCCCCCCCAGGCGTCTACATGCCGTTTGGCGATGGACCTCGTTACTGCATCGGTGAGTGCTAGTATCATAATAACCCAGATCGGGTTCATGGGAGTATTCAGGAAATGTACCCTAAGTTTTTGTAGCCCTTGCAGAGCCCAATAAATCATAGCTAAAATTTTCATCTTACGTAGAGAGATCGAGTACTTCCTTTTTTACTTTCTTCTCATTTCCTGGCCGACAAAGCATCAGTAATATTATAAATCCGTTGATATGCTGAGCGTGAACCCGTTTCACCTATTACGCATACATACTATTATGTCATAGTTTTAAGGCTGTAACATATAACGCGGTAATAGGTTGAAATAAATATTTTCTTTCTTTCTTTCTTTCAATGAGTGGCTCGTCTGCTCGTTTGTCGGCTATTAACATAAAAACGCTCCCACTGAACTACTACGCAAGTGGAATCTTTCGATCGAATCCAATTCGATAACAATCCCATACTCACACTTTCTGCAATCCTTAGAATTGACGGTAGATGTACTCTTGGTGCGTATCATATAGTCCGGAAATGGGGAATGTTCTGAAGAACTTTATCAACGGATACATTTCCCCACATACCGTCTAACTAGGACCCATCAACACCATCGTGTTACGTGACACAGAGTAAAGATAAGGCCTTACAACCAGCGCTGCCATGGCTTTCTTTCTGAGCGGCAACGTTTCGTAGTATTTCTGGTAGGTATTATGAATCTTCATCACGGTCAGATAGCCCGCCTGCTTGACTGCCCGGTTATTGCATGACAAAATCAATCGTTTTGTAAGTTTATTGATCAGCTTACACTCTTACTCTGGTCGCACTAGGATTTTTTTGTGTAATGTGTGGATACGTAACATAAATATCCCGAATGGCAGTAACTATTTATCTGTCATGTAAGGCTGCCCCGACTGGGATGAGGGTTGGGATTGGTAGACATTAAAACAACAGTTATATCACCATAGTTGACATTTTGCTTTTAAAATCAACGTTAAAACGGGACCAAGAAAAGGCAGGAAGCAACATGCTTCAACATCGATATCGACTGTTTGTCTATCGATACAAATTTTACGTTCCGTTAAAAACCCAATGGTTTTCGTTAAAAACATAATAAAAAGCATAAGAATTCAATTAACCACTAGTCAGTTAGTGGTACTAGGTAGGTGGTAGGTTTACTAGTAGTTTTTGAAGAGTTCCTCTATTCGCTTCCTGACTCCATTAGCTCCATAGGATCAAATGTACTATCAGTCGAGACCTTACAAAGATTACACGTGCCAAGTTTAAATCAATGCGGAAATTAGAACGAAGATAAAATCGACTTCATACATTTGTTTTTGTAGTTTTAATACATGTGAAACTGTATGTATGTAAGGGATGTTATGGATATGAAATTTCGGATTTGGATATGGATATAGATATATGAATAATATTTTACTGGTTTTGGTTTTGATTACAAATGTGAAATTATTTCGGATTGTCCGATTGTTTCCGATAATTTCGGATATGGATATTAGATGATTTGCAACTTGGAAAAATAATATAATGTGTTAACAAAGTTTGACTATATCTTGGTATTATATGATATCATAATCACAGAGATAATAAACTGTCTTAAATGAGAACGACGCGGCTAGTGCAGCGGCTCGGCGGGCGAATACCTATCATAACGTGTTTCATGTAGACTCTGCTCCTATCCAATATTATCCGAAACATGTTTATTAGATTCGGTTACGGTTTCGGATATATTTTTATTTCGGATATCCATTAGATTCGGCTACGGTTACGGAGCTCCGTAACATCCCTGATGTATATTAATGATGAAAATTTAAAAGTGTCCATATCTACCTGAAATCAATAGTCTGCGGCTATATCGAAAAGCTCACCACACGGGATTGTTAAACTACTGCTAGTTTAATCAAATCACCGAGCATTTAATCAAAACCGCACCACTAATCAGCTCTGTTATTTATTTTACACGAACTCATCAAACACTCGTCCAATAGACCTGGTATAGTTTGCTTTGTAAACAAGGCAGCCATGATTTGTTATTTAAAACATACATTTATATACGTTTTCTAAATATAAGTATGACTCCTTGGATCCCGTAAGGCGCGCCATTCATTCTTGACTACAAGCCGACCTCCCATACCGAGTGAACGACGTCATGTCTCTTCGGATCCTCGATCTCTTATCCAATTTAATTACGAGGTGTTTGTGCATAAAAAAGTCCCTTGAATCCGGTGGTACGCAACCTTTTGAATATTGTGACATCTGTCGTTCTACTCATATTATGGAAATTATTTGTACCCCCACGTGTCACTGATCGGTCGTTTTTTTTAATACAATATATTTTTTGCTCTGTATCTGTACCAGGTCTCTGTCTGTGCCTGTACCAGGCTCGTAACCCTGGCTTTAAGATGACAACTGACAAGAGCATCCTTTTAAAATTAACCGGGAAATGTATTTACGTCCGTCGGTTCTCAAATTGGATTTACTTAACAAGCATACTAACATTTTTCTTTTTGTTCGACATCGCCTCAATTACTATCTGATCGTAAGCAGTTTCCATATAAAAGGCTTTTGGAGTAGTACCTATGAACTAAACATTCCAATTTTAAAAACAGGCCCCTAGCGACATCTGTTGGTTGTGGATTTAATTAAATATAAGTTGTAAACAGCAACTGTGTTTTTCCGAATTCTAAGTCACAGTTATAACATGATTTACATTACCTCCAAATTTATATTTTTAACGTCTCAGAGACGGTGAAAATGAAATCAAACGACATACACACATACGCAAGTGTCACACACACACACACACACACACACACACACACACACACATATATATATATATAATTATGTTACATACATAACCAAGCCAAACAGTTCAAGCAGGTGCAAGTAACGCAATCGTATGCAGCTCCAAAGTGCAGTGACAAGCGGTGTCAAGTGTCAGCTGAGTACTAGTGAACCGCACATCTGAGAATGCATCAACACTGCAAATACTGTTGCTAACAGAATCGTATTCGTCACCATTTATATTTGCGAGAGGCACGATTCAAAGGTGTGCGCAACGCAATGCAAATTGCGGTAGGGTTGTCACGAACGAGCATGTGGCGATGATTTTTTTTTATAGTTTTAAGGACTAATAAAAAAGGAGACCGGCCACCTGATGGAAGCAGTCATAATCGCCTACGGAGTTCTTGTACCTTTTTTGAAGAATCCCTTGTCATAGCGCTCCGGGAAGACCTTCGAAGGAAGCTTATTCCACAAATAAGATGTCCGCGGTGGAGTCGATCGCGAACATTGTATTGTTGAGGATCCCTACGAATCCAGACGATGTGGGTTGATTCCATTTATTTATTCAGATAATTGTATTAACGAATTTTAGGGCTTGAGTTTGACAAGCACACAATCACTAAAAAAAAGAAATATTATTATAGTTCTTTCAATTCGACTTTATGATTTTTTTTTATTGCTGCCTTTTTGCTGATTGTTATGCTACTAGTTTACCTTAAAAAACCTTACCTTAAACACTATAAAGAAAATCTGTAACAAAAATTTAAAGTTATATAGTCTACTTTTGTTCCATATCAGTCTTACTAACTAAGAACTTCCTTCAAAAATGTAACAAGTTCACACACCAGTTCAGTTTTTTTTTCGGCCCGCAACGCGTCCGCGACTACCCCTGGATACACGGGTGATAATAGGGGTAAAAATATTACTTACAATTTTATATCATAGCACTATCAACGAACCCGGCAGATGTCGTCCTGTCCGAACTTTGACTTATCTTTTATTAGAGGATTCAACAAACGTTGAACAATCTAAAATAAATTCAGATAACCTACATACGAATACTACGTGTACAAACTTTTTGAACCGCGTCCAATTGTGAATCTAAACCATCTACGGGAACAACACAAAGAATTTCATCAAAATCGGTCCCGCCATTCAGGAGGAGTTGAATGATATATGACATATGAAATATGCAGAAGAATTTTATGTACAAAGATTGTAGAACTAAAATGTGTAACTGCTCAACTTAACAAATCCACTCGTTGAGGTCATTCGCCTTTATAGTGGTACCTAAGTGTCATTAAATACCAGATTTCATAAAATTGTGAAATGTAAAATTTATGTGCTAAATACGTATTTTCACAATACATTGAATGAATGCATTGTTTAGTAAATTTCAATGAAAGGAAGGTTTCGAGTTGTGCCTGCTCATGCATTTCTGGTGGTCCGATTGGCCTTACGTAACATCGTAGGCTTTCAATTCGTGAGACATCTATACTAATAAATAAAGTTGGAGTGTCTGTTTGTAATATTAAACTAACCGCTTTTTACTATATGCAATTTTTTGTGTCTGTCTATCTGTTTGTTTAGTTATATTAATCTAAAAAATGAAGGTGCTATTTCTCAGCATAAGGCGTAGTTTTTCTGAAGCGAAGTGAGGGTGGTTTGCTATTATTTAATACTAGCTGTGCCCGCGACTTCGTTCGCGTGGAATTAAAAAAAAAAGTTATTTAGTAGAAATAAAAGTAGCCTAAGTTAGTCCTTTTTACATCAGTCACCTGCCAGTGAAAGTCCTGTCAAAATCGGTCCAGCCGTTTTAGAGATTAGCCGTAACAAACAGACAGACAGACAAAAGTTAAAAAAATGTTACTTTGGTATATGTACCGTATATACATTCATATGCATGTAGTAAAAAGCGGTTATTTTATTATGACAAACAGACACTCCAATTTTATTTATTAGTATAGATGTCTCACGAATTGAAATCGGTACATGGTTTTTTTTTAAGATTTTGTTATCGACATAGAGGTTTGTGTACGTTAATAATGCGGAAACTATTTAAAAAATTTAGACAAGACTTAACTTGTCTATAATTTATATTTTGAGTTGACATATATCTTACATTTTACAGCGATATTATAGAAAATCTTAGCAAATTTATGAGGCTCATATTCCGCGCTTATAAGAACCAGCGGAAGTTCAATGACATTTTTACAATCTCCACGTTTAGGATTACCATGTTTGTTTATGTTAAATAATGCTTCAAATAATTAATCTTTCAAAACATACATCAAGTGGATACTGCAGCAATAAAATTAACATGCCTCCTTCTTTTCAATGTACATTATGTAAATTATTTAACAATTCCATATAAAAAATGTTACAGAAGGTTTCTAAACGGGATACATAAAGTCATTGCAGCCCAAGGAGACATCATCCATTATTAAAATTTATGCGACATTCCAACAGGGTATGCTGAAATAATGTTTTTTAAAAATAACTACAATGTTATTTCTTTGTCACAAGGTAAAAATGTTTTAGTGATCAAGAAATCAATTAACTTACCATAATAACCTATTTGAATAGCCCAGGGTGAAATTGGCGCAAATGAATTACGCAGACTATGATAAATTTGGGATGGATTACGCGATTGACATAAAAGGTCTAACCATACTAACGTACTCTGTGGGTCTAAATGAAGGTAGAGAGAAGTGTCTGTATTCAATTTATAATCAATGTGCTAAGCGCGCCAATCGCCATTTTGTGTTGATGTCGGCCGCACCGCGATGGCGCGCTTTTTTAATGGTCAACTTATCTGTTTCAGGCAAAAGATTCGCAGTTATCCAGATGAAGTGCTGTTTACTTCAGATATTGCAGAACGTTCGGATAACGCCATTCAGTTCAAAGCCCAGGCTTGGGCCTTTTGAAGCTGATCCACGGTATCCTCTCACCTTGCATCCAGCTGACTCGCGCGTCAAGTTAAGCTTGTTATGACGATGGAACAAAACCAAATCAATTGTAACCTAACCTAACCTCAAGTTATTTTTAATTTGTCACTTAAATTAAGTACTATTTTATGTTGTAATTATAGTTAAAATTACGTGTTTGGTTACCAGTAGATTAATAAGTTTTAGTTGGAGTTAAGTAAATGCTCTTTTGTCTATGGTTGTTTCATTATAATTATGATTACTAGGTACCTAAAAAACAGTAATAAGAAGTATTACACGTTGGTCAGTGGCTTAAGCGTCGGATACCCGTTTCCGTTAATCTTGAGGTTCTGCATGTATGTTAAATTTTTTGAATTGATTTCCGTTATATAGAAATAATGTATATTAAGCATTTATCGAAAACAATATTAATAAACACGTGTTTAAGATTACAAAAAAGAAACAAGAAAAAAACCCTTCATGTATTTCAGTGTGCATGTAAAAGACTAGCCGTAATTGTTAAAACCTCAGCGTTGGTTTTCAGTGATGCCCCAATTTACTGACCCACACTGACTTACAATTTCATACACTTTTATAATAACAATATATAACTAACATAATATAGAGCCTAGTAATAAAGCAAATTCAACTATTGTACTATGACAAAAGTAATTTTTTCTATATTGGTAGTAGGACCAGAAGTCGGCCGGCCACCTGATGGTCCGAAGTCGACCGTCGGCCGTACACGTCCACGGCGCCCGAGATGTCCTCGACGCGGTGGATGGCAAAAACTGTGAACCCGTTTATGAACTGGCTCTCCAACATTACGACCAAACATGTTGACAGATGCTCAGATAAATGACATATAGCATCATACGTGATAACATTGGGATTAAACAGGATGGTACAGAGCCCATTGATAAGGATTAAATTTAATGACATCTATTTATCAGGGCCGATAATTCGGTTAGTATTATCTCATATAGAGAGAAGGGTTTGGGTTCAATTCTCGGTAGGACTAGATCTAGATAATGAAATGAATAACAAGTGTTCTCTTTCGTTCAAGTTAAGTTCGAGGTACATGTTTAGCATACTCTTGGATAAATAATTATGTCCAATAATTACATCAAAAATTGTTTAGGATATATTGTAAAATAGCAGTGATAGCTTAGTGCTTTCAACAATAATCTTCGGCACGGAATACGGGGATTCGAATCCTGCAAGATTCTCTTTTTTAAATTAGCAGAATCACTAGCTTCGGTGCAGGAAAATATCGTGAGGATTCTGACATACCTGAAATCTAATCTAATATATAAAATTCTCGTTTCACAGTTTTAGTTACCATATCACCATACAATACCTCAGAAACGACTTGACAGATTTTGATTAAATTTTATATGTATATTCAGTAGGTCTGAGAATAGGTTGTTATTTATTTTTTATACCCCTAAGCGATAAGGGTGGTCCTCCCCAAATGTATTTTTTTATTTTTTGGACAAAATTTTTTATTTATATTTTTTTTAAATACATATAACCCTAAATTTTCACCCTTCTATCATTAATAGCAATATTAGTAATTCAATAATTTTCTATTTCCTTAAGGGTATTATTATATTGTTTATTAGTAAACTTATTATAATTAGCGAGATATATAACTAATAATTAATGTGGCAAAACAACGTTTGCCGGGTCGGCTAGTATCTCTATAATGTAATGTGTGTCACGTGCCAATTTACACTGGGCCAGAGTGGACTATACTTATGTGAGAGCAAGCCCAAGCCAGCAGGGACCGTGGTAATGAAATTTGAAACCCGGCAAAAGTACCTAAAACTACTTACATACGTTTCTAAGAACTTAAAGTGTCTGAATGTAATATTATACACCTCGATAAGCGAAACATAATATCACTTACACATTTGAATCTCGCTAACATTGCTGTTATTTGTTAAACTAATGTCAACTTAAACACCAACATTATAATGATCAAATCTTTATATTTGACACTAGCTTGTTTTAATTTTAAGGCAAGATGCGTGCAATCCCACTGATTTAAGTTGGCGTCGCATTTTTTATACACTCTAGGGTAAGGTGGACTTTTTGAATTATAGGCTTGTATGTATATATCTTATATCGTTATGAGTCGTATACATTACATGCAACGATCACTCATTCAGGCGCAATACGTCATTATAGTGTCTGTTGGTGAACGGAGAACGGGACTGTGCAGAAGGAACTGTAATGGTGCTTTTATCCAATCAGATATTTACAAGGTAAGTTCCTTTCGTTAACGTTAAAATAAGATGTACCTTCGGTAGACTGAAGTGGAAATAAAAATCTTGGTATAATCATACGTTCTTTAACAGTAACACACCCGTGACAGCCGGCAATTGGTGACGGCAAAAACTAGTATGGCCATAGAGCCACGACCATAAACTAATAATATTTGATTGTTTATCACAACAGTTATTTAATAACTGACAAAGCAGACATACTATCTGTGTCAAACAGTAATCGCTATATTATGATTAATATCTACCTATACATAATAAAATTCTAACTGATCGCTTTTTGTACATTTACGACATATGAGAAAAAAATATCATTATTGACCTTTATTAACGCAATAGAACATAAAACAATAGTTGTTAGAATTTTTGTCTGTATGTCTGTTTGTCTGTGTGTCTGTGCGTTTGTTCGAGCTAATCTTGCATTTTGGTTTGTACTAAAATGTTGAGATGATCGTCACTAAGACTTAAAGTTTGTTTCATTGCAGTCCGTCCATAGATAAAAAAGTTATTAATTAATATTGTAATGTGTGATTCATAGAACGAGAAAAAGCGAGTCCTAAAACAATGCAGGTAGTATTTCTTAGCGCAAGGTGTACTTTTTCTGAAGCGAAGCGAAGGCAGTTTGGTAGTCGGAAATAAAGGCATCACCTTCACGTTGCCCGACAAGCTTTCTTGGTGAGGAATTTGCTTGTTCACTGCCTTCCCCAAACCGCATCAAAGCAAGTTAATAATATTTCGTGGTTAATTCAGAAGGAGAGTGATCATGCTCAAGTATTCGTCATTGAACTAGGTCTTGTACGACCAAGTAAACTTGTATAAAATATGTATAAAGCATTTTTAATTGATTTTTTTGAAAGTGCACAATATCTGTTAGCGTAGGTACTTTGAAAATAGATAACAATTAAGTTACAATGAACTTTGGATATTTCAATGATTGTAAGTATGCACTCGTATATGTAAGAAAATTGCAAACGTATATTTTTTTGTTTTTTATTAATATTATTTTATTTTCTATTGATATTGTATATATTATCTATACATATAATAAAATTCTAACTGATCGCTTTCTGTAGATGGACGATATATGAGAAAAAATATAATTGGGGGCCATTATTAACGCAATAGAACACAAAACAATAGTAGTTAGAATTTTTATTTCCTTGTCTGTGCGTTTGTTCGCGCTCAGAAACGGCCTTACCGATGTCGTTCTGGTTTTTACTAATATAAAGCAGTAAGCATCATTTAATACTTAGTTTGTTTCATGGTTATTGGTCCATAAATAAAAAAATGAATCAATTTAAACAATGCATAGCGTAAAGCGTAGTTTTTCCGAAGCAAAGTGAGGGTAGTTTGCTAGTACTACATGTAACTATAATTTATGTATGTAAATTAGTTTTTTATTTTAGCCAAACTGAGGCACTGATAATTGAAAGTAGTGACATCTATTATTTGACACTAAAAACTGCATGCCATAATATTTGGAACAAACAGAAGACTCGACTACAGCCAAATTTTTTTAATTTTTTTTTTACTTATTTACCTTTATTGTTTGTACAATGAGCGGACTTAATGCCTAGTGGAGTTCTCTATCAGTCAATCATTGGTGCTGATAAGAATCTGGGTTAGGCGGTATAAAACAAATTTATGTAACTTAAATAATATAATACTGCTACAAATTAAATATATTAAATATTATATGCGCAGAAGTTTATGATAATTTGTTTAAAAATAGAGTTCATATACCTGCAAATCTTTTGAAGGAATTCTGAGTGCGAGCTTTCCTAGCGTGCTCACGTACGGAGTTCCAGAGTATTGTAGCCTGCATTATGAAGGTGTATCGGAAGATTTATTCGGCGTCACCGTCACCCCTAAGTGTGACCTTCTGGTTATTGTGTGTGTAACTGTTCTAGGTTACACTTCAATACGGAACAAAAGGTGATTGATACAAATTGAGAGGGTGCGATGCTAATGCTGCGTCTTCAGGGGGAACGAGTAGGTGTAACTGCAATTGTAAATAGCTATTACAGTTTTAGCGATCCCGAAGGAAATAGCAATAACTTCGTTATTTTATTATCTTGACCTGAAACCGGCTTACAAAACAGTAGCACCACAGGGCCCAACGCTTCCCACACGGATCCGTTTTGTTAAAAACCTGAATCGCTTGTCAAGTAGAAACTTATAAATGACCGATTCACAAAGCGGACCGTATGAATAGGAGCAACGCATTCAGTTGAAGGAGCGATCTCGAGGGACGCGTCTCCGAGCGGGCTATCTGCGCTGCCGGAACTTCAGATTGCCATTACGATACGCCACCGTCGAGAGAGCGCCCTTTCTTCTCGGCTTTTGCAGCGTGTCTTGTTACTGGGTTTGCCATGATTTAGGGAGTTTGGGGAAACTATCCCGTTCTGTAAGGGATTTTGACTTTTATTTGATTTATAGATAATTTACACATAATTTTTATCTTGGTATGCGAGTAGTAAACGGGAAATAGTTAATGATGTTGAGGCAACGGGAACTAAACTAGAGAATAAATAATGTCGTCGCGTGTGAATGGTAACGCCATCTAGTGACCACCAGGGAGCGAAACATTGGTGAAAGACGTTTTAATTATTAAGCCTACTTATGATTCTAAACTTATATCATCGCGCACATTATACATTTAAATGGTAATGTGTATATGCAATTTTTATGTTTTTATGTGACCATAATCCATGATTGGGTTCCAGTATTGGTAAAAACACAAAAAATACAAAAATCGTGATTGCCAGTTACAGTTACAATGTTTTAACGCGAACTATAAAAAAAAAATTATTCAGCCGTTATATAGTTTTATTTCAGTACAGTTTACATTTTACACGAAGCGTTCTGTTACCAACGACTTAAATGAAATATCCATGTCACAAATTCCAGTATTCCAGTTACGCACGTCACATTAAACTACATTTGTATCCGAGATTGGGTACAGAATAGCCTATTTTCATACACCTAATTTGTCGACTAACAATATTTTCATATTTATAATATTCAAAGTGTCCCAGAAAATATGGTCAGATTGGTAACCCTACAGTCCAAGATCATAATAATCAAGGCGAGGATGCCAGTGACATGTTTATCTCATTTTTCTTTAGCCGACATTTGAAAGTACAGAAATTCGGTTCTGAATATCAAACACCTGAGACAAATATTGTGCAGCGCCATGGGAAGCGATCGACAAAGTGACATAAAGAATGTCAAACGACATGGCCAACGATCGGCCTCAACGATTGCACCAAAGATGTTTATGTCACAGAACCATCTTAAATAGGGCCGTGAACCAATGTAGTAGTGATAGGTTTCCAATTATAAAGGATTATAGAGAGGACACAAAGTTTGTCTTCACACTCGATAGTAGCGCCATCTAACACATGACAACAATAATACGCATCAGGCAGCAGTTCGTAAGTACATAGTTAAATATAAGTTTTCAATATTGATTATTTTCAGATAATCACAATAAGGTACTACAAAACTTTCGTTTGTATATTTTACGATATATTTGAATAATTATCGATTTTCTTCATAAAATGACTACAGTGCTACCTATTGGGCAAAAACTATAACAAATACAGTAATATAATGCAATTTGGATGTATACAATGTTAGCATTAGATAGATTAGTTCTTATCTGGAAACGATTGTCTCGACGATCTAGAAAATTAACAGACGAATGACGAAAAAAGTCTCTATAAATTAAATTTAAGGTAGTCTGTAGTATAGTTCTAAAATCGTTTACTAAAACCATTTGTTATGGAATTTCGTGGCATGGCCCTTTGCATCGTGTAATATTCGAATGTCACAGTTTAAAATTACATAGCTGAGCGGGTGCGATAGTTACATTAATTAATGTTGTCCTTTGTTTAATTTATGACCTTTGAAATTTGAACTGTGTTCTGTGCTCTTGTGGCGTAAACAGAAAATTATAGTAAAATTCTAACTGGTCGCTTTCTGTACAGAAGGATATTTGACAAAAACTATTAACTAAATAATTATATAATAACTAAACTATTAACTAAATAATTATATATATATATATATATATAACTAAATATTAACTAAACAAAAACTAACTAGCGGCGTTTATCAACACAACAGAATCCAAAACAATTGTTGTTAGAATTTGTGTTTGTTTGTCTGTGTGTTTGTGCGCGCTAATCACAGAAACGGCTTAATCGATTTCTTTATGGTTTTCACTAATGTATTTCACTAATCATCACTTAACATTTAAAGTGGGTACATTGCAATATGTTCATAAATAAAAAAGTTATATATTAACATATTTATTAGTCACAGAACGAAAAAACCCAGTCCTTAAACACTGCCTGTGCTATTTCTAAGTGTAAGGCGTTCTTTTTGTTGTTTGTGTTGAATCATAAATATAAAACCTTCTTCAAAGTAATTTGAAATATTATTTTATAAAAATATTTTATTTCGTATGTGACTTTGATATTAATATAATTATGTATAGTTTCTCAGTGTACATATGTAAGTATGTGATGATCTACAATAGACCTAATTTCACCTAAAAAGAATAGTGAGTGAAATTTCTATTTCACTGCGGTTCGATAGGAACAATGGTCATACTCGTTGAGGTGAGGATCCTAGAACATAATACAGGATCGTGTTTTAAAAGGTATTGAGTAATTTGGAGGCAAACGCCCGCATGGCCTGATGCGTTCGGTTTCGAAAAACTAAATGAAGTTTAGATTAATCCGTCACTACTATTTACAGACTACCCTCTTCTTACACTAGCCAGTGTAACTAACTCGAAATATAAATATTACTTTGGAGGACTTAAACACTCGAGGTTTTATTTGCTTAAAACAAAACTACAAGCGGGTACTTTGTTGCCGACAATTTTTAAAGGCCTACCCGCATACGGATAGTATAAAAAGTTGTGTCATATACGTGGTTTCGCTAGCAAAGCTAGATTTATATTTTTATACTTGTTGATTTAGTAGTTAGTTATACTTTGTTTTTAATATGCAAGTAACATTTTGTTACTTAAGGTATGTCGCATTTCACTGATACATAAAGAAGGTTATTGTAAATGCTTTTTCACGATGGACACTGGTAAGATGTTATAGATTGTAACGCCGCTTTCATATTAGATTATTATTTAATTAATAACTTACATTTGTTGTTATATAGTAGATCTATTTAAAAGAATCTGTAAAACCAATTCAGATTTGTTACGTAAGGTTTTGTTGGATTCCTGTTAATTTGATTGTTTTATTATTAAAACATTATTTAAAAATTCCTCAATTGGTAAACATACTCTGACTTTTAAGCGTTAGAAAATGAAAAAAAAACTAAATGTCATAATGACCGTTGATAGCGCTGCTCTTAAAAAAAAACTAAAAATATTTTATGTCAAATTTGTGCCAATCGAATGATGTGCCGTAATTATACAACTATATTATAGAACAGTAACAAATTTTAGGAAATTATTTATAAACTAGTGAGTTATTTGCTGTTGACTTCTAGGCCGTTGAAGGCCTATGACGACTTAGTATACAGCATGGAATTTACAAAACTATTATGCATGGATTGTATGAAATAAGTCAAACATAGTAACAATACGCTATCACGCAAAGATTTTGACTAGGTAAACCAACTTTATAATCTAATATCGTGTTACATCGTTTTCTGCTAAGAAGCTGAGGTAAGGCTGAATATCTTTCTTAAAACACTTTAGTCGCGAAGATATTAGGACTAACAGCGTTTGTTTATATTAAACGTCATAAAATTTTAAATTCATAAACTAATACATTGTGTTGTGTTCTTCGAAGCATTAGATGCATGGCAATAAGTGAAAAATTGCATGAATACTGTTAAGTTTTTTACCTAACGTTAAGTTAGGAATTTTCTTGAAAAATTCAACCGTGATAAATTCTTAACGTTTTTTGGCTACTTTTAAACAAACTAGACTCTTGTTGTCGTAATTCAACCATTAGTTATTTAGTATCAAAGAAAACAAATCACTAAAACTCATGAAAAATTGCCAAATGAAAAAAAAAGTCGCTTGAGAAAGAAATAAAACCTGCCGAGCTGTTTTATTTATTTCGTATCTAATGCACATTAACGTGTTGACTGTTTTTATTACAGAGCAATATTTGATAACAAGAAATAATTTTTTGTAACCTAATATTTATTATCTTGAAATACTTTTAGTAAGTTGCTCGTTAATTTTCATATCATTGTTAATAATGAATAGATAAAGTGATTAGTGAGACATTTAAGTGTATGAGGTAAAAGTTATAAAAAGCGCCTGATACAAATCGAGTAGCACTTATCACAAGTGCGGTTGCTATTTGTGAACGTAAGGGTTATGTTTGAACCGAAGCTATTTGATTGTAACGAACGTGATTTAGATACTCGTGTTGTACCGGAGTACAAATGATCTGAATTCGAAAGAAAAAGAAAATTATGTCGCTCCCTCCATGATCATGTGTAAGCGTTATTAATCGTCTTTGATTATGCGTTTAATTATACATTTTACTTACGTACATAACTTTTTATTTTCATATCCAGGTGCTTCTATAATGACAACTTTAATTGATGACGGACCCGTGGAAAGTTTGAACGATCCTATCTCTCTCATGGATTTCGATCAGTTCGCCGTCATTGATGTAGATAATATCGGTAAGTTATTATATTCCTAAAAATATATTTATTGCGTAATGTGTTTCTAAGATTTTTTTGGCAAGTCTCTATTTTGTGTATTTCATTAAGAGGACGTACCACTACATGAACTGTAGTTGTTCCAGAGTATTAGGACTGGGAATTATTTGATTCGCCCTATTCCTCCGTCCCCTTTCAACTATTCAGCAACGGATGCATAGAAAGTATCCGTTCGTCGTGAACATCTCTCAAATAGGGACAATGCTCTTTGCTTCGTTACTCGTTATCCATACCATGAAGGACTGAAATAGCTTGGAACTCTGTCGTAGCGGATGTGGTTGGTTGTTTTGCTAATGACAAAATTTCTCGATTGCTTACTTCAAAGTTGCTTTAACGGGCAAGTTATTCCATTGGTCTTGATTGTTGTTTTTAATTTTATTATTATTTTACATTTTCCACTAACTGCTGTACCAATTCGTCATGTGGTAAATCAATCTCTGGATGCTCAGTCGTTGAGATCTAAATTAAACATTAAATGCCCTTCTACGTAATATTTCATTACAGATGCGACAATTGAAGACCCGGGCTATATTTTGGACGAAACATCGGATATATTTGCTACAGATGAAAAATATACGTCTTCATACAGAAAACAATCCTTAACGTTACCAGTATCATTTTTTGACATTAGTAGAAATATTACCCTTTTGAAGAAATGCCGACCAATCAGTATTAAAATTGTTGATTGTGATATTTATCCGTGGTACTACAAAAGAAACAAACATATAATCAAAAATAACAACGATATTACTAACACAAATGAAAATTCAAATCGATATAAGTTTAGTTACAATGGTACTGATATAATAAGCTCAACATGTTTCGATACAGATGTTAAAGATCCAGTTTATTCAACGCCAACAACTATACCTAGAATCGATCTTTCTTCAGAACAAAGATCTGTAATTTTAAAATTGAAAGAAGAGATTGATAATCAAGCGTTTGTAAATGAAGTTGTCGTTGACTTTGAAAAAAAGAATGATTCTTTTCAAAACCCATTACTATTAAATAGTAACACATATAAATGCAGTTTCGATAAATGTATTAAATCTCACGATTTATTAGCATACAAAGAAATTGCAGAAACCATCGTTCGAAACATTGATCAGAATGAAATTAACAATAAAACTGATAGTGTATGTACTCAAAAAACCAATATAAAGGGGACCAGTGAAAACAGAGTAGTCGTTATGTCGATAGATGTTGAAAGATCGGATGTAAATAAAATAGAACAGAAAACCGAAAGAGAAATTTTATCAACTTCACCTATTTTACCATACAGTATTAAACGTAAAAAGAAAACAAAACCAAACAAGACTGTATTAATTAAACCACCAATAGCAAATAATATTTTGGAAAAATGTAGCGATTCCAATGAAAATTGTGATAAATTTATGTCTTCTGTTAACCAACTAATACCGCATTACCATCGCAAATTCCCTGTTCCGGTAAATGATAATAATGATAATAACAATAATTTTTACTTCACCAATATTGGTGCTAAAGATATGCGTTTTCCAGAACCAATGACTAAGGATCCATCATTCCAATGGCATCAATCTATTAATCACTATACTGGTGATTCCATTCCTGCTACTAATTCTCAAGGAAGGTTAGTAATCCCTCCAGGTAACTGTGAAAAAATAACACATCTGGGTTTCGGTAAACAGTTTTGTAATAATTCTCTTATAAATTGTTCACAAGTGACAACTGATCAGCTTACTGAAAACATTAATAGGAATTTTCTTACGCCGATTTGTGACCGGCTATTTGATTATTCCACTTCATTATGTTATCAAAGCGCTATTCATTTAGAACCTGAATATCCCACCCAATATAAAGTAAAAAATCGAAACAGTCTTCGTCTTTTTAGGCGTGCCACTACCAAACAAATTAACAATGAAAACTTTGGTGTTCCCCCTCAACCTTCTACCTTTAAAAAAAATGTATATAACAATTGTATAACAAATTCTTCATATTTACTAAACGATTACGTTAATTACAGCAGACCACAAATTCCTTTGCAAAGAACTGTTGGTAATATGGCAAATATAATTCACAGTAACCCAATATTAAGTCAGCTTTTGAATTGCAATAAATTAAGTGGATATTATCCACCCACTTTGGAACAATATAGTGGGTCGTGTCCAAGGCTAGTTGAAGAGAAAGCTTCGTGTTCTTCAACGGATCAGAATATTTGGCTGCATCCAGGGCTACTGCCACATCCTATAAATTATGAGTATTATTTGCCTTCAACACAGTTTACTCAAGATAACAATGTTCAATATTCAAGTACTGGAATGCGTTTTCAACGTTTGCCAAACATTGACAATACGAATAACAAGATAAACGGTTATTCTCCTCCGATTTTACCAATACCATCATTTAAAAAAAGTTTGGAAATGTTGTCACAATTACAAGACTCGAGAGTAAATATAACAAACAATAGTAATTTGGAAGCAGAAGTACATAAAAACACGAGTAACTTTAAAGAACAGATAAAGAAAAATCATGAATTTACAAACATAAGACGAAAGAGAAAACTTAATAATGACGAGATAATTTACATGAATAGTAAAAAGATTTCCTTGCAAGAGTATAAACTAAAAAGGTCGGAGAATGGATTAATAATATAGACCTAAATTAGTTGTAAAGAGAATACTAGTGAAAACGTATGCATGGATACAGTCAAAATGTGTATAGAATTTAAGATAAATGGCAACGATTATAGTAAAATATAAGTCAATTAACATATGTTCAAACAGATATCTTTTAAATTTGTTTTCTTTCTCCAGGTTCGAGCCTATGTAAAGTTCTTTATTTGTTTTTATAACTCTTAGTTACTTTAGCTTTAGTAAATAAATGTAACGACGAGTAAGATTAGTGTAAGCGGTATAGAAACAAACTATTAGATAAATATTAATAATAGATTGATGTCTATAAAAAAATTTAGTATGCAAAAAATGACTAATGCTAGTACGAAACTAAGTTTCGTGTCCTTCAGTTTGAAACCTCGGATACTAAAGAATAATAATCCTAGTTAAGCTTTTCATCTCGGAGTAGAAATATATAAAATATATACTTCATCAGATCGCAGTCTACGAGATCAATTACAGATGTCAATGGGATGTATAGGTTATTTGAATTGGACTGCGTATTATTAGTATTTGGATTTTTGTTGTTTTTTCTTATATTTAATTACGTTTAACCGTAAAATTGAATAATGGGAGATGATTCAAAACGACATGTACATTAGCTTAAAAATCGAGAAAAGCCTGCGGAAATCGAGAAATATACAAATAATTAGTTTAATTGTATTATGTGTATTGTACATGAATCTTTAATAGAAATCTTAAATCAAAATGACCTCTCACTTAAATTAAAAGGCTCGTTGAAAGCTGTTTTGTGAGTTTATAAATTTTTTTGATATACTGACCAAATTCGTAGATACATCTGACAGGAACTTATGATACTGAATTAAATTGAATGAAATAAGGGTATGGCTTTTCTAGGATTGAAAAAACTCTTTACGTTTTACATAAATCTTACATTATTCAAAGAATCTGTACTTAACTTTTGGATTAGTTACGAAAATGTTATAACTAACTTTAAAGGTTACGTAAGATGAAAAGTAAACAGAAACGTGTAAAAAAGATTGCTTGAAAAGAAAAATAATTGTAAATAAGCTATCGTGCTTTTTGCACGAATACAGTTTATTTTATTTAGCATCTTTAGTTTTATTTAAAAGCTTTGGCTACTCCAATGCAGGCTACCGTATGATAAGTGCAATAAAAAGATCCGAGCTACATTGGAGAGAAACGTTGTTAAACTTTTTATTATTGTTTTGTTTGTACCTAGATATTGTAGTATTTCCACTGCGTAAGTCCAGCAGTCAACTTTTACCATATTGTTAATTCCTAATGTATTGTTAAAACTAGTGATATACTACTTGTAGTAAAGCACTTACTCTCTTACTTTAGAGACTAAGCTCTAGATGTCACAGTTTTGTTAACTGTTATTAGTTACTACATACTACTACTACATACTACTACAACTACTACATACTACATGTTATTTGTGTTATTTTAATAAATCACTGTCAATTAGTTAATTCTCTATTTTTATTTCCTCTGTGCATTCTACGGTGACGGTGGAAAAATTAATAATATCCTATTCTGTCGGTTTGAACGGTCTGAGAGCATTTTGTCGAAATGTTATTTTTCGTGACATTCTCAATTATTTTTCAGAATATTTTTATTTTTCACAAATGGTCGAAAGGTTCAGAAATTTTCATTCCTTAAAAAAACAGGAACCTTAAATAATTAAAAAATAAAAGAATACTGATATGTCAACACAACACTAGCTGGACTAGATAATAATAGACGTTCCATTAGAATTTGCAAGCCCTAGTTTAAAAAATATAAAATTTTGAACTTACCACTCTAAAAAGTGACAAAGGAAAATATTTTATTTTGGAAAAATTAAATATAAAAACCTGAGTTACACGTAATACATTGAATGCTAATATTACATTTTAATTTCTGAAATGTTTTATTGAATCTTTGCTTGACAAAAATTTGCAACAATTTGAGAAAAGATTATTTGAGAAAAAGATACTGGTGCCGTTTGGGTAGCTATATGGACCAGTTGCAATTATACTTTCATATCAAGCTTAATAGGTTCGCATGATTTTATCTAGATGACTTACAATCCAAAATACGTTAAGACCTCAACTACTAAAACTTGAGTTTTGATAAAACGAAGCATTTACTAGGCAACGAGAAATTTTTCAAAAGTTGCATTGCTCAGTTGTAAAGTTGGACGAATTCATCTTTATGATTGTGGTGTTTGTTTTACAAGAACAAAACTGACAAATGGCGGAGTAAGACTTCCGGGTCTTGCGGGTGAAACAGTTTGAAGAGGCATATTAATATTCGGATATGGCTACAGTGCCGTATAAATCGCTCCTGCTGAAGTTGCAGAGCAATTTCTCAACAGAGGCTAGTTATCTTGTCGATTTATACGCTAAGGGGCGAGAATGTTGGTCATTTTAAAACATATTTAGTGTCGACTTAGGTTTGGTTAAACATTCATTTAAATATATGTGGCATATTACACAATGTTTTAATGATTACTTTGAATTTGAAACTGCAATATTTAAAAATTCTTCTATTGTACAAAAATATGAACAGTATTTATAAAGATTATTTAATTTTATTTGTAAGTAATTTGTTAATGGTTTGTAGAACATTAGTGGTTCATTAGAGGACCCGCGTCTCTATAATAAATTAAGAAACATTGTAACATAATCTACTAAGCTAATTTAGTACAATCATCACCACCAAAGACCAAATCCACAATACAGTCTGGTTATCACGCTCAAGTAATTTTGTCTTCTAAATTCAAACCATGGGAATACCTGACAGTAGAACGGTGAGTATTGTGTGAGACAGCAGAGAGAATAATCTTCACCCAAGTAGTTTATCTACTCGATTCAATTATTCGCACTGAATCGATTCTGTTATGCCGAGTACACACTAATGAGTATACTCTAATGATGTTATAAAATTTAGTGTTATGTTACGATATGCCTCTGAATATAAGCAGCTATGATCGAGATAAAAGCTGGTATCAAAGTAGCGTCTGCAGCATTGGGTCTGAGTGACACACTCAAAGTCTGTACACGATTCGAAGTTACTTGTGTATTCCGGACTACTTTCCGTTGCACATCTGATAAGTTTTTGGGGTTTTAAAATATGAAATATTTTCAGTGCTGCTACTTATTCCTTTTCTTTGTAAAGCCACTGTGCTTTAGTCAAATCGCAGATATGTAGTAAATTCTTATTTTATTTCTGGAGGGGGCTTTGCGATCATGCGAGATGTTGAATTTCTTGGGAGTTTTAATGAGTGGCAAATTCAAAAAAATCAAATATTCAAGCCGAATATGTTAGGCGAAAATCGTACGCTAGGCAAACCCATCTATGGCCTAAAGTTACTGTTTTTTACTTTTTGGTTCACCCACCAATGTCAAATTATTTTGAATCGACTTCAGAAAATGTTCTTGATTAGTTTTTTGTTTGTTACCTCGGCACTCCGTCATTTGTTAACCGGTGTGGAAAATTCCTTTTTTGTCTGAGAGGGTATATTTCCCGTTTGGTCTCACTTAAATTTGAAGAAATTATACCACCTCTAAGGATAAAAAATAGGTGACGAAACCAAGAAACTCACCTTCAATATTAAAGTCGATTTTTTTGTTAAAATATTTGCTCGTTTAAACATTTACAAGGATTGAGCAAGCTAGATCTATATTAAACTAGATGAACAATTCATTTTAAATTAAATTATTAGATAAAACTATTACTTTCTTCTCGTCATTTTATATTTGCAACGGAAATCATTCCGTAAGTAGTTAAGCAAAAGTTAATTACACCTGAACACTTGTTGGTAGGTGACCAATGCTACCGATGCACATTCATGAGACCAGAGGCGTTACCAGTTAAGCATTAAACGACGTTGGTCTTCGACACTGCAACTAAATGAATATGTAACGATTATTTTGAAAGAAGGTGTTTCTATTTAAATTCAAATTTCTTTTCTGTAGTATAATAATTCATTTTATTTAAACTTCATAATATACGGGTAATATTTTTTATTTTTCATGTCAACAGTCGACAAACTGCTCGTAGTAGACGGGCTATCTGACAGGAACTGGGTAAAGAAGCGAGGGTTCGCTTATCGCGAACTTCCGGATTCAAAAAATACGTTAACAACATTTCACAGTTAGTTTTATTGAAAGTAACAAAGGTAGCTGGATATGCAGGTAAAAAACATATGCACTATTATTTTTTTTTTTATAAATAACGTTTACACACTCACACCCCCGCACTAGGATTCCCTGTGTTGCGGGTGGCATGGACATACACAATTATCACATCACAAACACCCATGACCCAAGAATAAACATTTATCTGTCACATAAATATCTGCCCCGGCCGGGAATCGAACCCGGGACCCCACGCTCGGCAGGCAGGGTCACTACCAACTGGGCTACGGGGTCTTATTACTTACTTATTACGGGGTATTATTGGTAATCATATTGGACAGGCCTGATGAAACTTAGAACAAAGGGTAATCAAAATATTCTGTGATATGATATGTTTTTGACAACTTCAACCAAGCTACAGATTATGGAAATAAATTTTGTTTCCTGCCAAACGAGCCCAAAAGAAATCTATATACCTAAATGATACTCCGTATACGATGCTGGACCCTTAAGTATGGATTACTTATCCTCCTATTTCAGCAGCATTACTAACTAGATACGGGATTGATGATTACTAAGAGCTTAAATTTCAAGACTGTAATACGCCACTGGATGCTAACAAGGGTGTTTGAACATTATCTACTTCAATTGCTGAGACTAAAATCCTTAGTTATCGATTAAATAGTTACGGCCTGACGTAAGAGGATTATCGAAATACATTGAGAAACTTGAAGTAAATTGTCGCTCGGGTCAGTGGACTGACAAACTAAGTCTGCGAATGGATTACACACCGATGTGTGATAATACGAATATATCGCGTTCTTGGCGATTCTCTCCAAAGTCTAAGATATAATCCTATGCACGTGTTTTTATCTGTCGCCGATTAAAAATTCTGAATTTTATTAATAAGACAATTGAATCCTCCATACGAAATAATGTATTTTCGTGTAATTTGTCATTACTGTATTATTTTATCAGTAATCTTCGCTCGCTTTGGTTAAAAAAAAAAACCAACGCCTTAACTTTGTAAATAGCACCCACACGAGAAAAAAAAATTAATTTATTTTTATCAGGCACTTACCAAGTTTCATGTTTGCTACATTCTGTTGTTTTAAGAGTCGATTTTTATATTTCTGTAAATTAGAAACATATTCAAAATTTTATTTACTACTCTCTTAGCAGAACTTCAGTACTATTTTATTTCTTATTCTGCGGGAACAGATCAGTTACCTGTATTAAGAAGTTACTTAGATATTGAACCATGATTTATGTCACAAATATATTAAATGTCATATAATGTATGTAGTTCAAATACGAGTAAATAGGTATATTATCCGATTTACCTTCCTTTTCCTAAAAACAATTGTTTCGGTCTTCTATGTTCAGCACAAAGTCTACCTACATTAACATTTGTCTACATGGATAAACAGAGTAACCATCCGCCTTGAAATATTTATTATGCAAATGTTGTGTTCACTTACTGTTTTTTTTATTGGCACGGATAACAATTATATCTATCCGAAATAATCCGAAACTTTTTTATCGGGTTCGGTTACGGTTTCGGATATCCGATAGTTTCGGTAACGGTTACGGTATGTACATAAATTTTGGTATGTACCGGAAAGTTTAATCTCCTCGGTACTCGGCCGTAGTGACAGGACTTATTCCGTGGACAACTACTACTCTCTTTCGAGAAAATTAAGAAAATTTTTGACGTGTTTTGGTTATAGTGGGAAATTCTGTGACCGTATTCCGGTGATCTGATTCGTTTTAGTTGTCGGCTTTTGTTTCGAATAAAGGACTCTTTAGCAGGTGCCTGTACCACGCAGATCGCTTCTGAAGGTATTTTTTTTTTACATAAAAATAAGTTACTGCTCGACAACAATCCCACCTGATGGTGAGTGGTGGTGAAGTCTAAGATGGTGAACACACTAACTTATAAATAGCCTATTCACTCTTCTCTTGAAGACTCCCACATCGTAAGTAGCCGGGAACACCGACGTGGGCAAGTTATTCCAGTCCTTAGAAGTGCGCATGATGAATGAAGACGTAAACCGCGTCGTCCGTTCAGGTGGTACGTTCGCTACGTAAGGGTGGATACCTGCCGTACGTCGAGTTGTCCGATGGAGGAAAGGCGATGGGGGAACTAATTGGAACAATTCCTGTGCACACTCTCCAAAATGTACCCTATAGAAGACCGAGAGGCTGGCAACCTGCGCCTGTGCTCAAAGCTTTGCTGATTGGTTTATCTAACCCGGTTATCTAACCCGGTACGTAATCTTTAGGTACTTCACCTAGCTACCGTGCTTCTTTTACAGAACTTTAACTTTCCCAGGTTCCAGATGGACGATTTGTTAACGGGTTTTATTATTTATGGCAAAATTAAGTTACCCACATTAATAGTAATCAGACAAATGTAAGATGAATTCTGTAAATTTGTCAGAATTTTAGGTTAGAAACGTTTGCTTCTGGCCTCAACCGTTTTATTGAAAACTATATAAACGCAGCACAACTAGAGCGAGTGGCTCCCCGAAGACGTCGTTACGGT
This sequence comes from Megathymus violae, assembly GCA_003671415.1. NCBI lineage: Eukaryota > Metazoa > Arthropoda > Insecta > Lepidoptera > Hesperiidae > Megathymus > Megathymus violae. The sequence goes on from PDGT01000054.1 coordinate 1,722,894, forward strand.
CTGGAAAGTGCCGGAGTTCTGCAAACTTTAATTGCTCGATTCTCTTCGCTCACATTTCCCCGAGATCAAAGCTTAGGAAAAGTTTAAGAATTTTTGGAGTGCTTTTGCCCTCTTTATTGGATGTACTAGATTTTTTTAACTTCGTGCTCAGTGATGCTCTCAATTAAAATGTCGCTGCTGCGGTTGGCTCCAGTGACTTGTAGTCGGCCATGAGTTTACTAAGAGAGTTTAATAGACGATTGAGTTATGTGGCTTTACTAGACAATTATTATTTTAAAGCATTTGAAAAGGTTCATTAAAACAAAAAACATGAAAAATATGGAATCTTTATTCTTAAGTCGTTTCGATACAACCTTTTTGAAGTGTTACACGTTCTGGTTTTGGGATGTTTAGCAACGAATTTGACGTGAGTTAGGTAATTGAACAACGCGATCTACGCGGCCAGTGACAAAGAATGAAGCTTTTATTTGTAATTTTTATATTTTATAAATTAGTTTATTATGCGTGAAAGTGAAGGGGAGATTATAATTGACTTACAACATTCCCTTTTCATGGTAATGTTACATATTCAGTTTATTTTAAGTTGAATAACGAACGCTTTGAAGTTTATTTAAATTGTTAATACAAAGGTTGTTGTTATTTATAAATTAACGTTATTAATATGACGGCGACACATGAAGTGATTACGTCAAATATAATGGTAACTGGGAGGTTGTAATTGTGAGGGAGCGTCGCATTTGTGGTTGGGTAACGGTAACGGGACTACATGTACATCGAATTACGTCGATTCGATTGTTGACTGTTGTTGATTGTACAAAACCGTTACAATACTCCCTGGCTCTCGGACTGTGACTTGCTGGTTCCAAGTTCACCAAACAAAATTTATTTTCATAATGTCATAAATTTCCCTAATTATACGAGTATACCGAAATTCAGCAAAAGAACGGACTTTATTTTACCATGAAATGCAAACTGTTACTAAAAATTTAAAATTTTAACATAAACTATTTGATAAGACAAGTTAATCATTAAAACTTAGTTTCCCTGTAACGTTGTTAAAGACAGAGTTTGTTGGCAATTACACCATTTAATTAATATAGTTGTGCGAGAGTTTACAAAGCCGAACAAGTTTAAAGAAAGTAATTGGGAAAATTGAAACGTTGGTAACTTTAGAAATAGGTGCGAGAGTTCCGGTAGTTAAAATTCTTGTTCTTGTTCAACAAAAACAAGATATCAAGATATATATATATATATATATATATATATATATTTGAATATTCAACGAGGTTGATTTAATTTTATTACAAATTAATATTTTAATATCAAATAACGGGATCAAGATTACTAGATGGATTATAATTATTGGATGAACAGAGTTTCATGTTAATTACAAAGTAAAATTTTTAAAGCGTAAAAGAATATTTTTTTCATTCTAACCCAATTTCTCAGTTGTTAAGTGAAATTCGTGTACAATTAAAACTTTGATTTTAATTTGAAGTAATCATTGCTAGCCTTTATAAAGCTTACTGAAGTTATCATGTTATTCACAAGTTTCAATGACATCATAAGAAACACATAAACGAGTTAGAAATTGACATTTCAACATTTGAAATTCTTTGCAATAACACCAGAAAATTGAAAAAAAGTATTTGTAAATATTTTTTTTACTTTAAAAACAACATATTTATTTTTTGTAGCATTAAATGCAAACCTAATTGGTTTTTGTAACGTTATGTAATTATTATTGTAACTTTTGATTTTAGTATGGTAAAAAACAGATATAGTAAAAAAAAAATGTTGAAGAAAATCCATAGAAAATCCTGAGAAATATTGGCTGAAAATGATTTGTAATAGTTTTTACTATCTGGGATTAGGCGGAAGCTGGTACGAAGAACACGAACCCTCACGACTACAGAAGTTCTATCCGATTTGGGCAATAACAGCCAATATCTACATATTCACAATCTTGGGAGACGAACTCTTAAGCCATCTTCGAGATGACCTAACAATGAAAGAGAAGAACGATTTGTTACAATTATCCATCGCACATCCGATTATATGCATCAAGATTGTCTTGCTATATCTCCGAAGAGGTCGTATCAAGGTAATCCTCAAAAGATTGCTTGAAGATAACAGGGAGGTCTTCCCGTCTTCGAAGTTAGATGCGGAATCTGCGAGGAAGGCGATATTATACTTTCTCGTCACGTCTAGCGTTGTGTACTTAACACTCTTCGCTACGACAATAGATGCTCTTATAATTCACATTACGGAAGGTGAGAAAATCTATAGTTTTTCATTAATGTATGGACAGAACTTGTTTCAAGTCGATTGATAATTTATAAAGGACACAAAAAGATGTGGCAATTATATTTTGATAATCAAATGGTGTATAGTTTATCATTCAGCATTTTTAGGTGCGACAATTTGAAGCAAACTACTTTTACTTCCCTCACTAACTACGAACTAAGAACTAATTTTACTTCCCTCTTTTGTGCTAAAGACCAAGTGGATTGCTTATACTTTTATTTGTATACATGTTCTTTGAAATACTTTTAGGAACATTGCCATGACAACAAAGGTTAAATTATATTTGACTTGCAACCTAATGATAAAAATATAATGATGAATGACATAATGAAAGCTATTGTTATTTTGCGCTTTAAATCAAACACCTACGACGGTGTTTTCAAAATAATTAACTTACTCCCACGATTCCATGGTTTCAGTGCCAAAACGCAGAAATATCTATAGTCTAAGGTAACATACACCACTGTGTTTTAATTATCAATAAGAATAATACGCGATACCCACTGTCGGTACTGAACACATTCGAGAAAAAAAAAAATCAACGTCGGAAAATTATTTCTAACGAGTAAATATTGGTCACCGAAAGTAAATCAGCTCATTTTATTTATGACCGCAAATACATCTAAGTATTCACTTATATTACAATGTTTTTATTTCCGAAATTTCATACATAAATTTCTTGGCAAATTCGAGACAATGGGTAAATCCCTAAGTACGACGATTACGTACGATGGTACGACGACGCGGGGCGGCGGCGCCGGCGTTTGCTTTGATATTATAACATATCATATATGATTAAGTTTTGGTGCTGCAGGCGGGGCTGTCCATTACGGGAACTCATTTTTGTATACAATAAAAATATAATTTCCCATAATTTAAGTAGGTTTTCCTAAAATTTTATAGTGGAGTAATTGTGTCAGTTTAAATTTACTATACATTTTGACTGAATATTTACTATGCGTGCCTGTTCTGCATTGCTCGACAAAATATTTTTGGTAATTATTTAAAAAATTGTGGTGTATAGAAGTATATATCTCCAGTGAAATAAAGAATCGAAAGTCGCAAAAGATAGTTTTTCTAAAAGGCTCCTCCCGTTCTTCCGCGGAATTAAATTATAGTCTTCTTTAGATTAAAAGTCAAATCTACTCTGTTCTTATACTTTCAGGTATTCCCATAAGAACGGAAGTCACCTTCTTCCCAAGCAAAAGTGATTCAGGTGTCCTCATCAATATTGTGCGGTTTTTTATTCAGATTCATTGGTGGTACATCTTAAGTATAATGATTCTGATTGATGGGATCTCCATCTTCTCATTGACTTACGTCGGCTTCAAGTTTAAAAGGGTCAGGTTATACTTTGGGAGTTTAAGGGGAAAAATCTTCGAAAAGAAGCGCAAAAACCTTACTACTGCGGAGGAGAATAAACAATTTTGGCAAGATTTTGTCGTCGGAATAAAACTGCATGAAGATACACTGTGGTAAATATATTTTTTTGGATAATTGAAATTTATTGTATGTCTCTGTTTAAACGTTATACATATAATGAAACTTGGTTCCGGTCATACAATTAATCACTTCAGCCATCCATTATTCTGTGGCCTTGTCATCATCTCAACTTTTAATTGTCCGACTAAACTCGGTTTGCTTCTCATATTGTGGAAAATTCACAGATGTTTTCCTACAGTGAAGAACATTGAATTTAATGTTATTGGATTATTACAAAATATGAATAATTTAAGGGCACGTCCTTATAGATGTATAAAGGCACTATGCACAATTTTTTTCTAATGTGCGTGTAACTATAAAGAATTAAAAGTCCAAAAATTTTAACACGGCCCTGTGCGGGAGGCTGATTTTTCTAAGCTGGACTTTCGATACACTTTGTAGTTGCCGGTCCTAAATTTGGGACCGATTGGTAGATCGGTAGGCGACCGCTAGACGCGAAATTTCTTGAGTGCTTGTTTGATTGCTTGTGTGTACGAAAACAACCAAACAATACAAATTGGCGAAAATAGTTTTGCTGTAATTACGACAAGTGCAATAACATTAAACACTATTATTATTATATCCAAACAATACGTAAAAGCAAAAAGCGCTCGTAGCAACCGTTATGTTTAACTTAGAAGCATGATTTTTTTAATATCTGAAAGCTAATACGACGTAGAATTACACTGAATAATAAAAAAAAAATTAAAAATGCTAGATTATTTTGAAGAAATTCACGATTACCTATTAATCACGATTTAACCTAAAAAATTGCTTTCTTTACACAAATCTGATTTTTTTTGAAGAAAGAAGGGAAGATGACTTTTTTGTTTTTTTTTTCATGGATCAGTACGGCCTATTATTGGCAATCATTGTAATTTTTGTTTGAACATGATAACCCTCTCAGTTCACAAGTAATAGCAATTTATTTACTTAAGGTGCACAATTCCCAAAGAAAAATTCAAAAGGTCAAAAAACCCAAAAAATATATATTTTTTTTGTCGACAAAATACAGTTTCATTTTGCCTGTTTCAATATGTACACATAATGGAGATTCACACTGTATATAGAAAAGTCTATAGTGCCTAACTGGCAGTACTTGCAAAGCAGCATTAATAGCGTACCTACCCAGACACGATGTAAACGAATATAAGAAGTTAATAAAAAATAAAATGTATTGAAAATAAAATACAAAATATTTTTTTATTTAACCATCGTTAATTGAAACAGCACTCTTATTTACTTTTACCTCCTTTGTTCGGTGATTACTCGTATTGAGTATTTTATTATAAGTTGCCTGTGCAAAGACTGCGGAAATTGTTTGATCAATTTTGAAATATAAAACTGGTTGATTGCTACTACTGTGTTACGTCGATATGCGCAAAATTTTTTACAATTCATACTAACACGATAAATATTGATTGTCGCTCTTAATTATGCTCTAACTGACAGCATATTATACTTAGCAAGCTTAGCACTGATTGTCAATAAACACTAAAGATTGATTGTCAACTTACAATAAACACTGATTGTCTGTATACATTATACACTGATTGTTAACATACAATAAACACTGATTGTCTGTATACATTATACACTGATTGTTAACATACAATAAACACTGATTGTCAGTATACATAATACACTGATTGTTAACATACAATAAACACTGATTGTCAGTATACATAATACACTGATTGTTAACATACAAAAAACACTGATTGTCAGTATACATAATACACTGATTGTTAACATACAATAAACACTGATTGTTAACATACAATAAACACTGATTGTCAGTATACATAATACACTGATTGTTAACATACAATAAACACTGATTGTCAGTATACATAATACACTGATTGTTAACATACAAAAAACACTGACTGTTAACAAATAATATATTATACTGATTATAAACACAGTCCTCTGATTGTTAGCACGTAATATACATTGATTATCAGCATACTATTTGTTTGTGTATTACAATTCCTTGCCAATTTTCTTGACTGAAGTTCATCCACTGTGACATAGTTACAGGTGTGCTCGAAACGTGCAGCAGGCGCTGGGTGTCTTCTACAGTGTGCAGGTGGTAGAAGGCATCGGCCTTTTGGTCATCTCTCTCTTCAAACTGGTTGTGAGTACCAATATCAAAATAAAATATAAATATAATTCAGGAAGCTGCATCAATAGTGGCATGATTCTAAATTAATAGATATAGAACCGAGCTATACGATGCAGAAACGAAGAGCCAATCAACAATAGGACTGTTTTAAAATGAACCTATCGCTACTAAAGTGAAGCTATTAGGAAGCGTGAGAGTTGGGTTGTTAATTTTTACACTTTGACGAATTATCTGGTGTCAATTCTTTTACGAAATCAAATCAATATCAATGCGGAATGGTATATTAAAATGCTTGCCAGAAGAGTTCACTGCTGGGAGAAACAAACGGCCAAAAACAGTATTCTGATTGCTACTTCCTGCGACCGCGCACTCAGTGCTTCAAACGAGGGAGTTCCTGTACACCGCATTGGTAAACATTTAGGTCAGACTTGTTATGGCTATGACATTTCTCTTTTTATCTACCTTTTTACCTGCATCCGCCACCTAATATCCTATACCTGAGGATAGTACAAAAAGTCAGCTTCTACTACTGCGAGTGACAAGTCAAATCGAACTATGTATTCCCTTCGATTTCGTTGCAAATACGTAAACCTACACCATAAGAAGAAACAATGTCGTGTCCTCGTTTAGTGCGAGCGGCATACGTACATTGTGAAAGCAAAATCAACGTATGAAGGATATTGGAAGAACGGAGAACCTCTAATTCCTTTAACCCTTTCTTTCTTTATCCAGCATACATCGGTTAAGCCGTTTTTGTGATTAGCGCGAACAAACGCACAGACAAACAGACAAAAATTCCAACAACTATTGTTTGTGTTCTATTGCGTTAATAAAAACACCTAATAATGTTTTTTCTCATATATTGTTCATGTACAGAAAACGATGAGTTAGAATTTCATTATATGTGTAGATAGATATATACATCGATAGATATATAAAAAAATAAAAATAAATAAACACCATTTTTAAATTATTTTAATGCAGAAATTATAATTTATATTATATGCAGAATTTTATTACATGCACGTTCAATGAACTATAAGTACTAGACGCTAATTTCTTCGTTTATAAGAATCAATTAATTCCTCTGTGGGATCCCTAAAGATAAAAATTTTTTATTATACTCGTATCAGCGGCCTGCCCCGACTACTTTCGGGTTGAAAAATTTCCATGTAAGCAGGAATAATGTACCTTTAAAATGGTAAGAGAAATTTTCATATAGACGCCGCGGTTCTGGAGACTACTTCCCCTTACACTTTAAACTCACAAAATTCGCACTCTGACTTTATATTTTTAGTATAAAATTGTGGCTTTTAAGCAGTGAAAATGCACCCATAGAATACTCAATCCTAGTGCGAGCTGTGGTCGTGTAATATTATTTTTATTTAGTAATACATATATGTTGTTTTTTAGACTATGGAACGCGAACTTTCGCCTGTGCTGGCGAATCTGGGCTTTATCCTCTGTCTCGTCTTGATAACTGGAGCTTACATGCTGGACGGAGCTGACATCACTTACGAGGTTATTATCGATTACAACCTTTTAGAAAATCATTGCATAGATCGCTTTATAACCGAAGAGGATTGAAATGTAACTGAAATAAATCGCTCTAGAGTGTCCAAAGACTTCCGAGAACCTCTAATCTATTCGTGCATCATCTGCAATTTGAAAAATTACCTGTATTTCCGTTCCTTTTCCACTGTGAAGTACGTATCATAAGAAACCGTACTTATTGTTTTGTCGTGAACATCTCATCGGGGTCGACGGCGTTTCGTTCGTCACTTGTTATGCATATCAAGGATGTTATGGAGCTCCGTAACCGTAACCGAGACTATCGGATATCCGAAATAAAAATATATCCGAAACCGTAACCGAATCCGATAAAAAAGTTTCGGATAATTTCGGATACAGGCAGAGAATAAATAAAGCACTTCATGACTGGTTTACGGTGACCGAGCAGATACTTTAGCCGCGTCGTTCTCATGTTAGACAGTTTTTATTGTTTCATTTGTTTTTTCTGTGATTATAAAACCACATAAAACGTAGAAACAAAGTCAAACTTTGTAAGTACGTTACACTTTTTCCCCCAGTCGCTAATCAACTAATATCGTCACCGAAGTTACCTCAAACAATCGGATAATTAGAAATAATTTGATATCCATAACATCCCTAATGCATATGACTAGAACAGCTTATCGTGGCGGCGACCACTCGTATTATAATGTGGCTGACTTTAACTCTTGAAATGTTTCTATCGTGTATGGATTCGTTTGCAGAATAAAAATAGCAGTGGTAATAAACGGGTACCCCGTTTGCTTCTCGGTTGGCGACGCGTCGGTGATATCTTTGATATGAATATTTTTTTTATTATTATTATCTGTCTGTTAAGGCGTCGCTTAGGTATCACTGAGTAAATTAACTTATTATTATTTAACGCTCCGAAAAACTCCAAAAAACGCCTGATATTAGTATATATATATATATATATATCAACTAAATATATATATATATATATGTTCTCTATATCGATAACACAGCCTGAAGTACCTGCATAAATCGTTTAATAAAATATAAAATGAACAGTTTTATTATTAAAATTAGTAAAGGCATTGTAGGTTAATATCTAAAATATTAAATTAGTATTAATCTAATTTGCACAATGTACAATATATATGGTGGTGTCTGTGTGGTTTATATATATGTACATTAAATCCCAGGCAAATTGATCTGACCCTTACGAATAAAAAATTATATTCAACATGAAAGCTCTGTTAAGACCGTGTATAATGTTTACGTTGGTAAAAACATTAAATATATTATAAACAATATTTCCCAATTCAATTCATAGTATATATAATGTTACCTCGTTAAAGATTAACTAGGGGAATTGTAATATGTATACAGAGCCTTAATTATGGTACGCTTTGTAGACATTAGGAATATGTTATTCAAGGCTTATAATTTAAAAAGTCGCGATCACTGATACTATTATTATATTACATGAATTTCTAGGCGTCACTAGTATCCACGGCTATATTCCACTGTGGATGGGAATATGCCGTACCGCGAGCTGGTCTCCGAACCCTGGTGGTGATGTCCATTCAACGCAGCCAAGTACCCGTCTACATGACTGCATTTGGAATAGTTATCTTGTCATACTCCAATTTTATAACGGTAAGTTTAAAAGTCTAGACAAACGTCTTTACATTTGCGCACAAATTTTCACCGGGATTCAATTTAAATCCGAAAACGAAACTTTATTTGTCACAATAATGTTTATCCTGAGTGGGATTTAAAATTGAAAATTATTTGTTATTGTGATACGTATCGAAGATTACTAAGGAAAACATTGTGAGACGTGTAAACATTAGAGTTTGAGTTCTTGACAATGGTCTCAAAGGTTTGTGTAGTCTTCTTATTTTGAGAGGTGCGAATTCCAACAGTGGAACAGCTAGGCTCATGTCAATTAGGTCTTTGTTTTGTACCATTTTTTAAATACATAAAAGCGTAATAAATACATTTTACTTCCAAGCTTTTAATGTTGTATATGAAACTTTTTTCCAGGTACTAAGATCATCATATTCATTTTTCGCCGTAATGTATTGATTTTGACATAAATTACCAAATTAATTAATTAAAATAAATAAATAAATTAATAAACACGACATCTTAATACCACACGACACCGTACTTTTCTTCGTAGTATAATAATAGACTGTGTGTGTCTGTTTCAATACGATAATCGCAAAAACTCCAGCACGGTTTTTCAGGCGGCTTTTCTAATGGGTACAGTGATTCAGGAGGAACGTGTTGGTTCACACCTCCATATAATAAACAAGCAAAATTTAAAAAACGCTTGGTAAAAACGAGTTTGTCTCAATAAACATTTGTGAATGTAAATGTTAAAATAATTGCTTCAATAAAAATACTCTATTCTTATAACATTTGTTTATTTCCTTTCAACTCATTTCAATTTACATGTTAAAATAACAATAACAAAATTTAGCCATACCGGGTCCGTTGTGCAGCAGGGTGTGCCACGAGCAGGAGACGTTGGCTCCAGCTTAAGGGTGGATGGAACTCCCTTACACCTAATTTTAAACATAACAGCAATAATAATATTTTATGTACCATTTTTCTGTTGTTCTAAGATGGGATTTAGTTTAGCGCCAATATAAGGTTTTTATATGTATAATGTAACGTTATTATGGTATCAATATAATTTTATATATATAAAATATCAATGTAAATGTAGGTACGTCATATTTGTATTATACGTGTTATATGGTATTAACTAGGGATGTTATTGACATGAAATTTCGGATCTGGATATGGATTTATGAATAATATTATACCGGCTTCGGTTACGGTTATGGATATTACATTATTTCGGGTTATCCGATTGTTGCGGATACGCAGTTCCATAAAATCCCTGGTGTTAACATTGTAATATACAAATTCCCGACATCTTAATACAATATGTGCATATAATCTAACTTTTACTAAGCGGCTGGACTGATTTTGATGAAATTGCAGTAAGCCAAATTTCTGTCAGCCAAATGTCAACATTTATATACAAATGTGGTGATTCTTGATATAATCTGCGGTTTTACTATTTAAGATTTTAGATTTGTGTTATATCTTTATACAATAATTTACACTGTCTTAACCACAACTCCTTACATTCCAGTGATTATTGCCGCTCCGCCATTCAGTCTATTACATCTATACAAATAAATAAAATTGTAGTGTTTGTTTGTGATATTAAAATAACCGCTTTTTATTACATACTTATTAATGTATATACGGGACATATACCAAAATAACATTTTTTACAATTTTTGTCTCTCTGTCTGTCTGTTTGTTTCGGTTAATCTCTGAAATGGCTGGACCGAATTTGACGTGACTTTCACTGGCAGGTAATTGATGTAATAAGGAGTAACTTGGGCAAATTTTTATTTTAGAAAAATTCTAAAATTATGTGAAATATAAAATAACTAAATAAACTAAATAACTTTTAGTTAAATTCCACGCGGACGAAGTCACGGGCACAGCTAGTTCTGTAATAAATTTAACTAACAATAATTTTTTTATCCTACATAATTGCGGTCACCTTCACCGAGATGAAACTCAGAACCCCCAACTCCTAACCATTTCTCGTACTTACATCGTGGTGTATGCCACAAGATTTATTGGGTGGGTTTAACGATGAATTTAATTTTGGCGGCCTGCAAGCCGACGGCCCCGCGTTAATTTGTTATTAAATTTTACCGACTTATGGAGAAAAAAATCTTTCAATATTTACTTTAGAATCACTTATAATATTTTACGATGGTGGCTGTTTATGGATGAAGACTATAGCGTCCATGACTTGAACTCGAGAGTGAATAAGCTTTTGAGCCTACTTTCGTGGTCATCGTGGCCTTTGATGGTAATCAAGTGAGATTGTAGTCATGTATTAAATTAGACAAGAAAAAGCAAACTTATATATATACTTACTTTGTATATTACGTAAGTAATCAATTACACCCTTCATATGATTTCGCTAACATTTGGCACTCGAGATGATACTTACGCTTGATGAAGATAGCCTCATAATAATTTAAGTGCTGGAAAAAAAAAATGATTATTCAAAGAAAGGCTTTTTTACACACAAGGCAGGTTGAATTACGAGAGTGTCTGAAGCGTTTGTTATTGAAAGACCTCCGATGTAGTGTTAAAACTGTTATATAACAATCGGGACCGATTCTCTAACATGCCACCCGGAGCACAGAAGCGTTCGAGAAATTTTACCTCTATCAGTCGCACATCATGTCGACCAAAGTTCCATAATTCGTCGATCTCTTACGATCGATGTGACGTGTCATCATCACTTCCCGGCCCTCATCCCAATCACTTGGGGTCGACAGTGTGTCCTTTCCTTCCATACATCTCTGTTTTTCGTCATCTCAGTGCAGAGATCCTTAATCTTCATATCGTCTTCCACACAGTCCATCCACCTTTTCTTCGGTCTTCCCCATCCCTTATATCCATCCACTTTATATATTTATTTACCTATTAAACGGTTCGGATCTGGAACCGTTTTTTATTTAGAAAAAAATAGTTTTGGTTCAACGGATACTTTATATTCCCATTTATGTACTGGAGTTATCTAGCCATCAATTATATCCGAGAAATTTCGGTTCGCGAGTGAGGGTGTTTACTGTTCCAAGGTGTAATTGATTCCTTACACTTGAGCTGAATCATAATATATATTTCATTACTAATACGAAATAATAGTTAAGCTAACAGAATTTAAATTCGCTTCAGAAATAATAATACGCGTCTATTTCTTTATGTGTATTTATACAAATATTTATTCATAAAATTTGAGCCTATTATCCAAGGATGAAACAATTTCTTCTGCTATTTTTCCCTTCGGGAATATTAACATAATATTTATTCTTCAAATTTAAATAGGACCAATAGGGAAATACTTTCCTTATTATAAGAGTATACTCTTTCAGACAAACAAGGAATTTTCCAAATTAAAAATCTGTTCAGTCAACACATCCTACAGACATCAGTCACACCAGGGATCACGAGAATAGATTGTCTTGGACTGGACGTTGGATGGAGCCCTCACAGCTCGATGTAAACAAGCCTTGTTCTCGTCCTGATAGCTATTTACGCAGAGGGATTCGTTAAGGAAAAATGTACAACATGTTTGATCACTTCATTTAACCTCCGAAAGTTAGTACGAGTTAAATTACCTATAGACCCTTCGATCAGTGCTGCTCTCTATGTCATTCGACATATGTAGATACTCAATATACATATGTCAATACAACAACTAGTTTATTCACATTTGGTATTTGAAACAGCATGCATGAATATTTTTATAAATGCATTCGATTAAAATACTGATACGTATCATCCTCCTACGTATCATCCTCACCATCCAGCATCGGAACAACAAAATTATCTGTCACTTTTGACATATCTATTACTTGATATGGATATTCTATTATGTAAATTATAAATAAGTACATGGTAAATTCGTTTCTAACACGCGTTAAGTATCACCGATAGCTACAATTTCACCTGAATCAGGAAGTTTTAATGGTAATTGGTGGTATCTGGAAAACTTGTGTATTTTATGCATTGTAGAATGTAAAGTAGCTGCATTTGCATTATCTTTTTCTTGCTAACTGGCAAGTTGGGGAAATTTTCTGCACAAAGAACGAATAATTCAATTCTATGTAAAGCGGACATGAACAATTTAATCCGACTTTCTTCTTAACTCATATATTATTTGAAATTTATAAACCGACATTTTTTTATATTACGTAGAAGTACGAAACGTGTTCGTCTTTTGTTAAGTGGTCAATGATTGATTCATACCTATTGAAAACTTATTCTCAGGATGCACCAACGAAACCAAATAAAACACTTACTGCTGATTAGGTATATTATATCTATACTAATATTATAAAGAGGAAACCTTTGTATTTTAGTATGTTTGTAACGAATAAACTCAAAAACTATTGAATCGATTTTAAAAATTCTGTCACCATTAGAATTCTACGTTATCCTTGAGTAATATACACTATATTTGTTACTAGAAAAAATAAGGGATCTTTGCTAAAACTTTAGTAACGGGAACCAGGGTGTAAAAAAATTCGTTTAAAAAATTCTTTCATCGCATACGCTTTGGAAACTATTAATGATAGAACAAAAAATGTTCTTCAATATTAGATAACATATCAATATCTTCACTACACATAACTTCGCCATACATCTCCAACTATTGTAGTTATGTCACTATAACCATTTCTTACATTTTAAAAGTTGACCGAAATCAGACCATAATAAAATTAAATTATTTCATATTCAAAATTGTTTCAATACCTATAGATAACTTTTTGAATTACTAAAATCGGATATTCCGTTCAGAAAAATTTACGAATTTAGGAAAATAAACACTGCCGCCGCCGCCCCCGCGCACTGACCAGTGTGGCCCCCCGCAAAGCAGCCGTAGCGTAGGCCGGCGGACAAGGCAACGAGGGAGCAGGCACCAGATGCGGGGCGGGCACATCTATGAAATAAGTACTTGCGCTGTCGGCTCCTTACGCGGCGGATATATGCAACATTGAATATGTCCTTTATAAAGATAAAATAATAAATATATCTCCAAATGTTTAAAAATAAAAGTACACCCGTGCGAAGCTGGGGCGGGCCGCTAGTGAACAATAATTTTACAATATTTTTCATTATTCGTTAATACTCGAACAATAGCCGTTCCTCAGCAAATCAAACGCATCGAGGTACCCTTTTTTATACCCGTGTTGCCCGCATTATATTGAAAAGTAGTACTATTAACAATTTCTGATTAAATGTGAAATTAACATAAATCATTGTAAGTAATAGATTCAAATTTAACATGACTGATAAATAAGGCTTAAATTTCTCCACTCATGCTGCTAGGGTTTTGGCTTAGATTTTACGGTCGGCCGCCTGCCTGACACCAACCCTCCTTGGGAATGCTATTGTGGTGGTTTACCCGCCACCGCGCGGGTTGCTCAAAGTGCTGGTGACATACACTAGACTAGTTCCCTTTAGTCGCCTCTTACAACAGAAGCGATAGTTACGGACAGTATTAATGCGGGATGGAGGAAATGGCGGCAGGTTACGGGGACAATTTGCGACCCCCGTATTCTCCTTATACTTAAGGGGAAGATCTACAAGACCATGGTCAGACCTGCTGTATTGAACGGATCAGAATGTTGGGCCACAAATGGGATGAATGAAAGAACTGCATGCAGCTGAGATGAGAATGTTAAGAGGGATGTGTGGTATAACGCGAATGGATAGAGTAAGGAATGAGTACATAAGAGGAAGTCTGAAAGTAGCACCGGTAACCGAAAAGCTACGCGGAAATCGGCTATCATGGTATGGTCATGTTATGCGGAGGAATGAAGAGCATGTTGTAAGGAAGGTATTAAGTATGAACGTAGATGGCTATAGAGGTAGAGGGAGGCCAAAGAAGCGAGGGATGGATTGTGTGAAGGATGATATGGCTAGAATGGAAGTTACTAGTGAGATGACGGCTGATAGAGTAGTATGGAAGAAAAATACATGCTGCGCCGACCACAAATAAAATTGGGATAAGGGCGGGTGGATGTTGATGATGATTACACTATCTAATACAAACCTGAAATATAAAAGCTCTAATCAAACACTATTCTTAACCTACGGGAGGTAACAACAAAAACAAATTCCTCTTTGTTGTACACCAAAATTAGTATATAGAAAAGTTTAGGTACGATATTTTAAGTTACATAGTTATTGAGCTGAAACAGTAGATGGAATAACGAAGCAGGTTAGGGGTGCATAATTATGGAAAATAATTATATTTGTTTGCTTTGTCAGCAGATAGCGTAATTGCAAAGCTGAAATGTAAGGTGTATAATAATAATAAAATAATAATAATAATGAGGTAATGTAGCATTTAAATTGTACAAAGAAAGAAAATCAAAGTATATAATAGTTTATTGCGATTTATAAAAGATCTGGTGGCCTAGATAGGGACTGTAAGAACGATAGCAATGTCTAAATTCGAATTGTTTAAGGAAATTGGGATGACGTAAATGACAAATCGATGACTTATGTCACTTCATACATTTTTATATTTTCCAATTTTATCATTAGCGACAAAATGTATATTGTTTTGGGTCTTTTAACACTAACTATTCTGGTAGTGGCGATTATTATAAGAATGTGTTCTGACTATTTTTATAGCATGCAAAAATTTATGAGATTTTCGGATATTAAAAAATAATCAGTTGTATCGAAGATTGTGATTAAAATCGGTTGAGTACGTGCACTCAGATGCTTTGAAGGCGATATAAATTTATAATTCTGATTGACGCATGACGATTTTATTCACTTTTGAAGACTTCAACATTCTTTAAGTCTAAATAAAATGGATTTAACTTCCGCAATTGAGGCTTTTATTGCCTTAGTTAATGCTGAATGCGCTCTTTTTTCGCTTTCAAAAGATTGAAGACACATTTTCCCAGTAATTGTATCATCATTGTAAGAAGTTGCAAAATAAAAAATTGTAATTCTCTTCTGTCCAGATTCCATCCAGATCCAGATGTCCAGAAATTCATCTTACACTGTCTACTGGTAGGTTGTGGTTAAAATTTGTATTTCTCAACTGAAAGACGAAACATACTGCCTGCGTCCAAACAAAAATAGAAAATTTCGATCAACATTTGATATTCCGTTACGCGAAATTAGTTTTGCATTTCGTCAGTTCTATTTTACAATGAGTGTGAGTGAGTTCGTGAGATCTATTTTACAATGAAAACTGGTTTTGCCTAACTAATATAGTAATAGTTTAGTACATTGATCCAACCAATGGATGGCTCAGTGTATGTTATAAACTATTGTTGTTTGTGATGATCGAAAGGCATTGACGTGAGTGAGAAATGGTCGTGAGTCTGTTTGTCAATACGTAATAGAAATACAACCCCAAAACGGGACGTATGGCGTCAGAGGTACATATTTAAACTGCTCATTTTTTATCGAGCGATATAAAAATCTCCTCAAATGTCCATAAATCTATTATAGAAATACTAAAGTGAGTATTAGCTGAGTAAATTAAGCGTTAATTTACAAAGTAAACTCAGCATTTTAACTTTTTATGATGTGAAGTCGAAGCGAAATGAGATAATTCTTTGTAAAAAACGACTAAAAGTTTTGGCGAGCACCATGCGAATGGAGGCTAAAGTTAATTCGTTACCTATAGTTCGTTGTGAATAGCTGTTTGCAGTTTAAAATATCAAGTAACCAAGTCTCAAGAGGAGAGTGAATAGGCTTTTATAAGTTAGTGCGTTCAACATCTTAGACTTCATTTTTCTTCTTTACTTTGCGGTTAACACTCGTAGTGTCTACTACCATGATGATGCTTTGTTTCGGAGCGAAACACGTGTTGGTATAAAAATATATACCATCATACATTCTGTTTGCGGTTTGTTGCAAAGTAAATTAATACTGTTAGGAAGCTTCTCGAAGTCGGCAGGCTTACGAAGTTTCTGGAAGGGTGGCCGAGCGTTACGGTGAAAAACAATGGAGGCAATAAAAGAGAAACCCAGGTAGTAATAAAAACTACCTGTGTCACTTCAGGCCAATCTGACCCGTATGTCTCAGGCAAAAGGGGCGAGATTAGCGTACATGATGGCCGAAATGAGGGTGTTTACTTGACCCGCTATTGTTATGTCGATTTCCGGGAATTATTGTTGTTGTTGTTTACTTTAACGAAGGGCGTGGAAATATCTGGAAGCCCGGAAATCGATATAAATAGCGGGCAGGGTCGGCCACAAGGTATTCGGTTTTCGAATACGAAGCGAAGAGTTCTCTCCCTACGAAACGAATACCCGCGATCTCCGAGTGTAACTATGATTGTGAAGTTCGTGTGAAGTAAAATAAAGTCTCTGCGGAACTATTGTGGCATTTTTACGAGCCTACGGATCCTGATACGTAACACTACTTAATTATTTCATGTAAAAAAATCATTTATTTTTCGTAAAACAAGAAAAAAAAATGTTTCAATAAAAAGGTTTACTCTATAGTATCAATAACATTATTGTTATGAGTATTATTATATAATTTATACATATGTAAAATATTGCTTTTTTATTTAGTATTTGTATGTTAATCTTTGTTATGAAAACATATTTTTTGGGGGATTTTGTTAGCGTATCTGGCTGTCTGTAAGAATGGACATTCTATTACCAATTGTTTAAGAACTTTTTATGGATATTACAACAAATGAATTAGGAAATTCACGAAGAAGGTAAACTGATCCGTGAAACAATATACTGGCTCAAAAATGAAATTTATTAAGCACCTGACAACAATGAATAATAGTTGTTTCGCGTGCGGGTGCTAATTTAAAACGTAAGGCGTAGGTTTATGAAGCAAAGCGAGGATGGTGATCAAGTTTGTATGCAGTTATTTGAAATTATACTTTTTAAATTCGAATTTTTTTGTACAGTAATTTTGTCGAATTGGGAATTACTTTAGAAAGTACTAATAGATTAAACTTTTCAGATAAGAGAGATTTAAGTCAAATATCTCGAACGACCATTAGTTTTTATGTAAATGCTGGTTTTCATGGCTGAACTTTCCAGACAATACACTGGAAATACTCGTAAAACTCATCATCATCATAGGCCTCACACGTCTGTGACAGACGATATAGTCAGTGTCTGAGGCAAGATTTTTCATGGCTAAATAAGCCGATACGAGAGCGGCATGACCTTCCACACGCTCTGCAGGTGAAGGTGGAATCTATGACTGGAACATGCATATTTAGGTGACGTTTTTGTCTTTTGTCAGCAAGACCAAAAAACCAAGCGTCATCGTGTGCTTTACGCCCATCGAACACACGTTTTCGCCATTCGTCTCTATCTTCAGCAAGCTTCTCCCAGCTTTGAAAATCGATGTTGAAAGCAGACATGTCCCGCTTGGCGCAGTATTTGAAGCGCAGCATAGGTCTCCCTAGCCCTCTCTTGGCGTTTGCCGCAGCGCCAAGCAGAACACGCCGCGGTAGACGAGAAGAGTCCATTCGGTACACATGCCCTAACCACCGCAATCGTCTCTGCTTAAGCAGGGCGGTGAAGCTAGGCAGCTGTGCGATTTCTAGAAGCCGCTCGTTTGTGACTTTGTCCTGCCAGGCTATATGCAAGATGTTTCGAAGGCAGCGCATGTGAAATGTATTGAGTCGACGTTCCTGTTTTGCATACGATGTCCAGGTTTCAGCCCCGTACAAGAGTATGCTCAAAACGCAAGTTTCGTAGACAATCATCTTGGTTTTTCTGGTTAGGTGATTATTGTTCCATACCCTTGTACTCAGCCTGCCAAACATGGTCGCTGCTTTGTCAATACGTGTATCGATCTCGGCGTCGAGCGTGAGATTGTTGGACACAGTCGACCCCAAATAGCAAAACTTGTCAACTACAGTCAAGGGAACACCACCAAGAATGATATTTGGTGCTTCTGCGCCTTGAACCAGCACTACAGTTTTCTTAGTACTCAGTACCGTTTCTTCATAAAACTATAGAGTAACTAAAGCAACGCCTTATTCTAGTAATTTTTGTTTTTAACTTATACATCAATACGAGCGTTTCGGACACATTGTAGACGATCATAAAATTTAGATTAGCGATCTTATTGTCGAGCGAGGAGTTATGGGTTTGATACCCTGCGAATTTATAGAATATAACCCATTCTGAGATACATTTTCATCTCATGAAAAAGATTAGTTACAGTAGAATTCATTCTGCTAAAAGGGTATTAAGTACAATTATGATTGTCAGGTTGCAACTATTGTTGTATACGAAAATGTTTTTCATTCATAGAAGTACCAAAATGCCTTTAGAACTCCGTTTACGGGCTCGTTTAAACGAGCAGGATAATTGAGTTATCACGTTATCTGATTGTAAATGACCATGTAGCATACTACACTACATTATAGATAAAAAATATATTTGGTACCTATACCAAAATGTACGCGCGGTCAAACATAACTTGTTCATATATATATTTCTGCGACCACGCGCCCCCCTTCCCGGAAGAGGGTCGCATCAGATGGCGGCTTAGAGGCCTTTAGGTCAAAGCCAGCCTCGAGTGGTGTTTAGTGGGTAGGCCCCTAGGTTTTTTCGGGAGTCCCACATAACCAGCGCAGCCAGCTGCGCTGGTATGCTATGAGCATTCACCACCCCTCTCCCGCGCATTTCTGGAAGGTTGTCCTTATTGCAATTGTCTCGGCGCAAAAATAAAGCTCTTAGTTGATGCGCGTACGCCGAGGCACCTCTTCGCGACCCCGCCTTCGGCTCACGGCGGCGACCGGCTACACCAGCCGCCTATCATTAGTCGCTCACAGCCATAGATGCTCATAGCCCGCGCGCAAGTTTAGACTGCTATAACACTTAACGCTCGCGGCTTACACGCATCGCTATTCATCTTAGTTATTTATCTTGTCTACTTATACTTTTAACTTGCTCACCCTTCTTTTACTTAGTATATAGTTTTTCTTGTGTGCCCTCATTCTTTAATACCTAACAATAAACGGTGGAGGTGAATTCAATAATCCAACTGGACTATTCATTCCATTACCACAAACCGCTTCGCAGCACATTTATCAGCTACAACCACTTCCGTAACACAAAAGTATCTAAATGGATCGAGGCTCTCACCCTATATGTAGTTCACGGCACCTGTGCTAAGGACTAACATAAACAGTTTGCTGTGAAAAGTTTGAAGAGCTTGGCAAATAACGTCGGTCAGTATTAAAAGCACATCGCTGGGGTTGTTGTCCAGTAAATACTGTAAGTAGTTTTCAATTTATATACCGTTAAAATAATTTGAGCGTAAGATACTATTCATTCTTGATCCCAAGATATCGAGCTCTGCACCTAGCAGAGAGGCTATTGTGCCAATTTGTTTGTTGGAGCTCGCTAGTGATTTGAAATTTTTACCTCCTTGACCCTACTGAAATAAATAAATAATAAATTGTTCACACACACTCACATTCCGCACTGGTATGTCCTCTTATCAAGGACATACATAAATAAGACATCAGAAACACTCATGACCAATGATAAAAAAAAATACTAGTCACATAAACGTGTGCTCCGGCCGGGAATTTAACACGGATACCCTCGCTCGCAAGGCAGGGTCACTATAAACTGTACCACGGGGTCGACAAATGTGAATCTGTTCTGTTGAGTTTAATCTGTTGTTAAGAGCAATGAAAATCTTTTATACTACTCTATGCTCACAATGTCTAAAATCTGCTTTTTAATTTCTTTCTCTGTTCGTTACAATTTGAAATATTAGCCCTTCTGCTGTAATAAATACAATTTATCACAATTTCAGAGTCTATACTGCGTGCTGCTCTGCCAACAGAATTAACGAAATATT
Source organism: Megathymus violae (assembly GCA_003671415.1). Lineage (NCBI taxonomy): Eukaryota > Metazoa > Arthropoda > Insecta > Lepidoptera > Hesperiidae > Megathymus > Megathymus violae. The sequence goes on from PDGT01000054.1 coordinate 1,743,784, forward strand.
ATTTACGTGTTTTGGTTTCGGTGTTGGAGTGCCAGTTCATAAGGTTCTTTTTGCTTGTTGATCGTCGCCGTAGTGATGCTCTTTTTATTGCAAGGTGGTTGTTGGTGGTATGTTGGTGAGGAACAAGGAAACAGTGATCACTTATCTTGTGGGGGTTCTTAAAAATACTATTTTTTTAATTTATTTATTTACTCCTGCTCTTAGATCAGGGCATTATTACTCCTTCTTAGTTTGTAATGCAGAATTATAACAATTCATATCAATTTTGAATTGTAGCTGGATTTTCTCGGGAAACTTTATCATATTTGTTCGGTCCAGATCATATTCCAAGTAAACTCACGTTGACATATATACATACTCATGTTGACGTAATAGAGGCCCCATTTTTTTATCAATGCATCTTTTACAGTGTTACTAAAGACAGTTTTCTTTAATTACTTAGGGAAACGTCAAATTTTACAAATAGAAACTGCACTCAAACAATTATTATTCTCTTTAATGAGTCGTTTCATAATTTATTCTTGTTTGCCAGGTACATCTAAAACTTTCTCGTGAACTCCATTTACTGTAAGACGAACTTCTTCTGTAAGACATTCTGAAACATTCTCGGTGATTAAAAACAGTCACAGATTTCTACTTAGCTAACGCTTGATGATAATAATATATCTGATTAGTATATGTATAAAATTGATATTTATTATAAGTATTTAAAATAATGTTTTAATTATGTTCTTCTTCTTCTTTTTCTTCGAGTCAATGGTGTTTAGATGTCTTTTTCCCAAAAATGGACCACGGCTACAGCGTTGCTAGTAGCTTTGCATAGGTCTTCCATGGTGCAAATGGATGGACACATCGGGCAGGAAAGCAAGTGCGACATGGTTTGTGGGGCAGTCCCACATTCGCAGCTTATCTGCGACTCATTTAAATACCCCCACTTCACCAGACTTTCTCTACACCGGCCAACTTGGGTTCCTAAACGGTTAAGAGATTTCCAAGTAGGCTATGGCAGATTGTGCCCTGGCGGTAGAGACTCCGCTGGGGCAAGGAAATCCGGCGAAATCAGGTACTTCTCCCCCCATAGTTACTCTCTGACCTTTATGACAATTATGTTATATAATACGTATGGCAGTGTTAATATATCTTCTCCGAGGTTGATATATATTTGAATTAGGTACGCACTAAGTTTGCATCACAGTATCATTTTTCCACTGTTTGGGCCAATCGGGAAACATTCAGATTACGAATAATCAATTTTCCATATAAAGCAAGCACGAGATCAACATAATTTTTTCCTTAACTCTGCTATAGCGATGATTCCGTAATGGCCGGATGTGTGTCCTAGACGTGGACATTTACTTCGTCGAATGGGCACATCAGTGTAATGGCCGTCGAGGTTAGATCTGGGTCGCTAGTTAAGTAGTTGCATAGGAAATATATCTTGACATCTAGCTAGCATCGCTTTCTTTGAAGTGTACTGTTATAGCACTATATTAGATATTAATGACAGTCTAAAATCTTTATATTTCAATGATATATATATATAAGATTGCTTATTTTTTGTAGATCTATAGAGCTATATTATATTGTACCTTACAGTAGAGATGTTATGGATATTAAATTATTTCGGATTATCCAATAGTTTCGGTTACGGATACGGAAACTCAGTTGATTTCGTGATGAGACTATTGCGATACTAGTGTAATGATTAAATTAACAATGGTTTCAATATAACGAAACCTAATTGTTTTATGTTGATATCAGAAACAGATAAATTAACGAATCATATTAAGTTAAAATTCGAATTAAATAGATAGAATTTCATTTATTCACATTGAAGTCGAAATAAAAAGTAATAGCCTTTACTGTGCGACGTGTTGAGTTATGAGTTTCATATTATGTGTATTTTATTCTTCACTAGCGGCCCGCCCCGGCTTCGCACGGGTGTACTTTTATTTTTAAACATTTTGTGATATATTTATTATTTTATCTCTATAAAGGACGTATTCAATGTTGCATATGTCCGTTGCGTAAGGAGCCGACAGCGCAAGTACCTATTTCATAGATGTGCTCGCCCCGCATCTCGTGCCTGCTCCCTCGTCGCCTTGTCCGTCGGTTTACGCCACGGCTGCTTTGCGGGGGGCCACACTGGTCAGTGCGAGGGGGCGGCGGCGGAGGTGTTTATTTTCCTAAATTCGTAAAATGCTCTGAACGGAATGTCCGATTTGAGTAATTCAAAAAGTTATCTATAGGTATTGAAACAGTTTTGAATATGAAATGATTTATTTGGATAAGAATTAATACGAAGGTATGGTTATCATGGTCGGATTTTGGTCAGCTTTTAAATTGTAAAAAGTGGTTATAGTAACACAACTACAGTAGTTGGACATATAGTATCGCGAAGTTTTGTAGATATTGATATGTTCTCTAATATTGTAGAACATTTTTTATTCTATCATAAATATTTTCCGCAGCGTATGCGATGAAAGAAATTTCAAAGCAAATTTTTTTACACCTTAGTTCACGTAACCGAAGTTTTAGCACGGATTCCTTATATTTTCTAGTAATAAATATAAAGTTTGTTACTCAAGGATAATGGAGCATTCAAATGGTGAAAGAATTTTTAAAATCAGTTTAGTACTTTTTGAGTTTATTCGTTACAAACATACAAAAATACAAAGGTTTCCTCTTTATAATATTAGTATAGATTAATCTCATACCCACATTCTCCATTGCTCGCTTCATTGAGTACACAAATACCTCATTCGTATTTCCGTTATGTCCAGCTGTATGTCGGAACATTCGCGTTTATAACGCTGTACCTAATGGTATTGTTGGCATTCTTCTTGATAGGAATAAATATTCGATATAGTGTTTAATTTGACAATAATTTGCCACTTTCATTATAAATTATGTAGAACAATAATTATAAAAGGGTAATTGAAGAATCCACGAACTTTGAGTCCCGCATTATTAGCTGTTGTTCAGCAAGAAGGGAGGGGGTGAAAAACAGCTCTGCGCGTGATCACTGTACCGCGTCGGCTAAAGCCCAGCCATCCGCATTTGCCTGATAAGTTTTATGATTATCAACTATACTGTACGTTATTTTTGAAACTGTTGAAATTATTTTATTGTTTCTATATTAAAAATGACAAGTAACATGAAAACCCTGTACTCAAGAGGAAACCCGTATTAAGTATAGGTAGTGATATAGTTACGGTTTTTATTATTTTAACCGTGCACCGAACACCTTATAACAATTTAACCATGAATTGATTACACGTTCCTGACAAAATTATTAAACGACTATGATTCAAAGGTTGTGAAAGGACAATTTCATTAAATATGAGCATTTAGCGAAACAAAGCATATGATCATTTTATGAAATTCACAATTCTGCGATGAGGACTACTTCATGGAATATTTTTTGGCTAAGTATTATATTCTATTCTGTGTGTTGTGTTTAAATCAGTGTGGAAATTGAACTAAGTTGAGTCGAGCCTATAGTACGTGGCAAATTGAGTGCCAGCAAAAGGCGGTCTTATCGCTCATCATGATGTACAAGGCAGCCTTTGGGTAGCAAAGGGCATTTTGCAAAGACACGAAAAGGGTGCATCCGTGCCTAACTATATATTTTGAAGTTTTTATTATTACTATAGGTATCGTTCCAATAGCGATAATACCACGTCTCAATGCACTTTCAGTCCATAAAAACTTTGCTGCTTATCTTTTATGTAGAAGAAAGATGATTCGAATTCGCAACAGCCATTTGCCATGCAATGAGAAATGCGCCAAGTTTGTAGTTTGCCCGCAGAATAAATTTATGGGAGCAACTCGCTTTGCTGTTTCACCAAGATAGTTTTTATACTTATACTCGACGTGAACTTGTTAGGAAGACTTTTAAAGATAAATAAGGGTGACTTGGAAGCAGGAAATGGGCATGCAGTCAACAGCGCTCATGGACGATGGCCTGTGGCTTTGTCATACATAACTTATTCGTCATATATATATAATGTTAGAATATATAATGTACACTACGCTATAAGTTTAAAATGTTACTAATCGTCATAGACACCCAAGCCCAGAGAACGAATATTTATTTGTCACATATATGTTTTCCTCCGCCGGAAATTGAAATTGAACCCAGGACCGCTCGCTCGGCAGGTACGATTATTACCAACAGGGCAATGGGTTTAACTCTTAACTTTAATTAACAAATGAACTAATTAACATGAATAATTAAGTTATTAACTTTAGCTAACCTCTTTGTCTTTATCAGACTTGTTAACCTTACTTTAATTACATACCTCGATGAACTTAATTAGTCAACTTTAGGCGTGATCGGTGGTTTGATGAGTGATATTTATATTTTAGTGTTATCGTGTAACACGATGTAACTTCAACACTGAATTCATTCTTACTGCTGCAAAATAATTAAATCTCATTGGTTTTCGTGTTTATGGTAAAGTTTTTAATAGAAAGCACGAGGACTGCTTCGAGATTAGAAAGAGATGGAGGCGTGTATGAGTGTGAAGAACGGAGGCAATTTTTTAATGCTTTAAACATTGAAATTATCGAAGTTTGATATAAGCGTAAAGTCTTTCGTGTACAAGTTAATAATTCTTCACGTGGAAAATAAATCGTCATATTGCTTTAAGTCGTATGTCTTAATATGTTTCACTTTCAACTTGTATAGAATTGTGGATGGTAATCCCGTCCTGCGGTTTCAAGTTTAATTAGCTGTGTGTTACGTGTAATTCTGAATTCCGAAAATATTCCAACAAAACATACGACACAAGCACACGAAACTGTACCAGCGGTTGTGAGTATGCAGACTGAACATGCGAAGGAGGAATTTTAATGATTCATTTGCGAAGCTAAAAGCTAAAACCGGGTATCGCGTACGTGAAATAAAACGTTAATAGTATAAATCGTAGTTATTATTCGGTGCGTTTATAGCCCGACGGATTATGTCGATCGTAAATCGAACGAGTTAAGAAACTCACATCTAGGCCATGTGGGAGGCTTCCAACGGGTAGCATAGGAACTTCTGGCCTGTGGTTCGGTGTGTTGGTCACGAACCATTTTACCAATTCGCAATGACACAACGCGGTGAAGTGTGCTAAGCCTTCACATTTACGAGACGAGACCGCTAGATGTTTCAGCTTATATCTATGTACGCGACAAGATTAGGGGAAAAAGTATCGGTCAAGGTAACAATTTAACAGTTTTGGAGGTCTGGGGATTGGTTGCCCGCCCTCTCCAATTTATGATTTGACCTTGTCATTTTACTGAAATATACCATTAAGTCAAATGAAATTTTACCAGCTGATATATTCAGAGAAAACGCCCGTGATTGAACAGCCAGGCCTCATATGTAGCTTATGTCTATCTGGGATAATGTACCTTTCAAATGGTTAAATAATTTTTCAAATTGGTGTTGTGGTTACGGAGATTACCCGCCGCATACATAGAAACTTACAAAATTCGCAACCTTTCTTATAATGTTATTATAGACTAGTTATGCCCGCGACTTCGTCCGCGTGGAATTTAACAAAAAAGTTATTTAGTAGAAATAAAAGTAACCTAAGTTACTCCTCATTACATCAGCTACCTGCCAGTGAAAGTCCCGTCAAAACAGGTCCAGCCGCTTCAGAGATTAGCCGCAACAAACAGACAGACAGACAAACAGACAAAAATTGTAAAAAATATTATTTTGGTATATGTACCGTATAAACATTCATATGCATGTAGTAAAAAGCGGTTATTTTAATATTACAAACAGACACTCCAATGTTATTTATTAGTATAGATAATTGGTGTGGCGTGACAGGTATATTATATAATATCTATTATACTTCGTATCCCCGGAAATGGATCTATTTCCGCGGGACAAAACAGAAATATAAATATAAGAAAGAAAGATAAGAAGAAATATAAGAGCAAAAAGCAAGTCTCTAGCCGTTGTTTATTAATAATTGAAATGTTTTGTAGAATTTTTATTAAAATATAATTGTTATTGATTTGTTATAAATTATTTTAAACCTAGTAAATATTATCAATAATAATACTGCACTTGAACTACTTACCACTGTGTTTATGACCGGCAGGTATGGCGGCGAATATATGTAAACCCATTAGCCCTGTGGCCTGTCTGTAGGTAAAACACGTGTCGCGTCCAATATATCCTCCAATATGTCCTGTTAATTCATTTCTTTCTTTATACTTTTTACTCTCATTAACTAAACAAACGTTTTATTCATGTACACACTTATTCCGAATACTTGACAGTCAGTAAATTAGGAATAAATTAAAAATTATTAAAAAAGAATTAATTTTATTAAGAAAAATAATTTAACCGAAAACGACTGACCGGGCTTCCGTCACGGAAGGCAGGGCCGAGACTGAAATATCAGTGCTGTGCTCACGCGCGGCTTAAGCTGAGGCTGGGCCCATTCGTAGCTCGTTACGCTGCAGCACGGACATTTCATGTTGTATTTAGATTTAGTTTAGCATATACTTAGGGTGTAGTGTTATTGTGTTTTCTATTCTCTGTTTTTTGTGTATTTTATTATGTTCAGCTGCGGCTTTAGACTACGAATAAACATTTTTTTCATTTCATTTCATTTTCAAATATGATATAAGTTGTAGTAAGTACCTAATGTTATTTTATAAGCACTATAGCATTACAAAAAATAAATATATTCCTTACTTAAATACCTTTACAAGCCGATACATAGAGGAACCTACATTAAAATTAAAAAAGTATATATATTTTTTTTTTGTTTGTTTACCAGAGACCCCTTGATATAATTTTTCAAGGACCTTGTATAACCTCGACAAAAAAGTCATCATCATTTTTTAATTTTATATCAATAAAATAATTTATATAATATTTTATATCATAAAAACCCAGTTCCTAAACAATGCAAGTGCCATTTCCAATATATTTTCCGTAATATTTTTTCATTTATTTAATGGTGCTACTGCACGCATCACTCTCGAGCAGTATTCTGCGAATTTGGGTCCTGAACAGTCCCCGGCCAAGAGAGAGCTCCAGTTCGAGGTCTCAACGCGCATGTTTGCCTCGAGTTCGAGCTGCAACCTGCTGGCACTAAAGCGCGGGCATTCATTCAGGACATGCTCGACTGTTTCTTTCATATCTGGGGAGCATATACATCTGGCGTCATCGCGTCGCTTAAAGCGATGGAGGTACTGGGCTAGCCCACCGTGCCCTGTCCATGCCTGAGTTTTCCAGTACGACACGCCAATTTTGCCGATGTCTCGGTATGCCTTTCGGATATCCGGGAAGAAGAGCTTGGTGATTGTACCTTTCTGCGATTGAGTGTATTCGGCATGCCATTTCTCTAGCGTGCGTTGGCGTATCGTACGTCTAGCGAACGACACCGGGAATCTGTCATAGTTTGCAGCCGTCCTCTTGTGTAGAGCAGCTTGCTTGGCGAGTTCGTCGGCGCGCTCATTCCCAGCGGTGCCAGCGTGAGCGCGCACCCACCAAAACCTAATCATGTTGCCTCGTTCCGCTGCCCGCGACAATTCCGTCTTGATGTCGTTTACCAGTGGATGCATGGACCGCGGGCTTACTAGCGCCTCTAGCGAAGAACGTGAGTCACTCAGAATGTCACACTCCTTGAAGAGTGGATTGTTCATCGTAAGCCGTACCGCTTGCTTTAGTGCGAGCAACTCCGACTGGTAGACGGAGCAATGTGCTTCCAGTCGGTATTTCTTGCTCAGCACTTCGACACCGTCCTTCCAACAGGAGATAGCACATCCGACTTTGCCATCAATTTTGCTGCCGTCTGTGTAAATACTGACGGGGGCTGATGGTCGTTCCCCGGGTTCGTCATTGTCGAGGCGGTCCAACACCGTGTATCGCACTTCCAGCCGGTATGCTGGATGCGGTAATCGAAAGAATGGTGTTCTTTTTTCTATTCCAAGATACCCAGCTTCCGGCAGGGGCTTTCCGCGCTTCACAGCATATAACTCAGCTACCTCGTATGCCCGCATCTCAATTGGCAACAGTCGTGCCATCGTCACTGCCGAGTCGTAGGAGACTGTACGATAGGCCTTCGCAATCTTGATCGCAAATAAGCGTTGCGTCGACCTCAGACGCTTTACTATGTACCCTTTGGCTATACTATCAGCCCAGGTGTTTGCTGCGTATAAGAGGATCGGTTCCACTGCCCCTATGTACAATTGTCTAATGATACCAGAGTTTAGTCCCCAGGAGGCTCTAGCCGCTTTTGCGAGGCCCTTGTACACATTTGCGGCTTTAAAGCAAACTGACTGAATATGTTCCCGGAACGTCAGTTTCTTATCGATGACCAGCCCTAATATCTTTACCGAATCTACAGGCGGCAACAGTACGCCCGCCATAGTTAATTGGGGTACGGGGGTATTCTTTTTTCTTGTAATTACCATATGTGAGGTCTTCTGAGGAGAGAACTGTAGTTTCTGCTCCGAGCCCCACTCAGCTATCAGGTTGAGGACTGGGCCGATCGATGACTCGAGCTCCCCGACGGTGTCAGCAGAGGCCACCAAGACTATGTCATCAGCAAATGCCTGAATGTGAACCGATGAGCCTTCTAGTAGGTCAAAAAGTGAGTCCAGAACTACGTTCCACATCAGCGGTCCACTTATGCTTCCCTGCACACAGCCCCGGGTCGCGGACTTGGTCACTGTTACGCCAGCGTAACTAAGGGTGACAGTTCGATTACTCAGGTAGCTGTCTACAAGACCGAAGATATCCATAGGACAGTTTTTTGCCAGTAATTGGGTCTTAATTGCTGGCCACCATGCATGGTCGAAGGCGCCATCAATGTCCAGTGACACGAGAGAAACGATTTTTTTTTAACGTTCCTCTCGTGTTTGATGAGTTCGACTAAATCGTAGAGAGCATCCTCCGCACCACGCTGCGGCATGAAGCCATACTGCCTGGTGTTAAGATGTCCCCTAGCCTCCAAGTGCCACAGGAGTCTGTTGGTAAAAATTTTCTCTAGGATCTTTCCCAAGACTGGAAGTAGGCCGATTGGCCTATATGCCTTCGGATTTGCGTAGTCCCCTTTCTTAGGTTTAGGTATAACGCAAATTCTGGCAGACTTCCAGATTACAGGGAAGAGTCCTAACTCCAGGCATCTATTAAAGACAGCCAGGAAAGTCTGGCTTTCTGCTTCAATGGCTGCTCTGCAGATATCCACGGTAAGTCCGTCTGCACCAGGTGCTTTCTTAGGGTCCATCGTAGACAGCACATCCAGCAGTTACGAGGACTGAATTGGTGGGCCAGGTGGTAAGAGACATTCAGGAAGCGGTCGTATTTGTATAGCTCGCCGTAACTCAGCCTGCTCCTTTTTGTCATCTGCAGAAGAGTCGTCAGGAAAGAGCGTGTCAGCCAGAAGGCGGGTAGAGTCAGCTGAACTTAAGGTGGTGCCCTTTTGAGTCTTCATGGCAAAGTCTGTGACCTTTGGCGTGTTACTCCGCCTTACTATTTTCCACGCTCTGTCCCATACTTTCTCTTGAGCCAAATCAGAGCAGTAGTTTACCCATCCTTTGGTCCGAGCGTCGTCCATAGCATTCCTGTATGTATCGAGTGCTTCGAGATATTCTCTGACCACCAGATCCTTTCGGAAAGGATTAGCCCCTTTTATACGCCACCTACGTCTCACCACCTCTTTCTTTAGTTCAGTCAAAGAGTCGGTCCACCAAGGGTTCGTGCATAAAGGGCGTGATCTAATCGGAGGAAATATATCCTCAGAGACCTTCTATAGACTCTCAGTGAGACTGCAGGCGTAACTATCAAGCTCTTGATTGTTTAAGGTGATTACCTCCTCAACTGTTTTTCCTAGGAGTTCCACTTTTTCACGAAGTGCGCTACGGAACAAAGACCAGTTCGCTTTCCTTGTGTCATATTTACGAGTGGCAGATGTTGGACGTAGTTTGCTGGGTCCATTTAAATCGAGCTGGAAAGTGATACGGTTGTGGTCAGATAGCTGTGTCATGTTTCGATCTACCTTCCATCCTGATATCTTATTGAGCAATGCGTCCGTCGTCACTGTCACATCGACAATACTGGAACAGTAAGTGTCTCCACGGTATACCTCGAAAGTAGGGACTCTTCCTTCATTCAATACGTGCAGTCCCAGAGACGACAAGAAGGCCAGGATTTTCTCGCCTCTTTCGTTATCCTCCAAGCTTCCCCACCACACGCTCTTTGCATTAACGTCTCCACCGATGACAATTTTATCAGTGGAGTCCTGTGTGATGGCATTACGCAGGGCCTCCAGGTAAGGATCAAGGGGCTCGGAACCTTCATAGTACACGGATACTATCCGAAATGTCTGTCCCTCCTGGTAGGTCACGCTTGCGACCACCATGTTTTCGGTGACGAATCTTTGGTCTACATAAACCAGCAGCCCAGGGTTCAAAACGACTATCCCGGCTTTGACATTCTTCGCCCTTCCACTCGTCTGTTGCATTATTCGGAATCCGTGCCGATGTGGCATTTCTCCACTGCTAGTTACATACGGTTCTTGTAAGAGGAGAATGTCGCATTTACGCTGCGCAGCTTGTGGAGACCTTAGCAGTAGGTTATTGATAAAAAAGTATATTACTACGTAGTTACTAAATGAACTTTAGGTCCAAAATTAACAGTGCTGCGAGTATTTAGGTCTGTATTCAGTCTAAACGTCTAAATGCGAAAAAAACCCGGCAAGTCCGAACTAGACTCCTTATGGGTTCCGCACTGTAAATATTAGCTCTTACGCTTATATACCCGCACTAGGATTCTATATGTTGCAAGTGGCAAGAACAAACACAAACTTAATTACGCAAACACCAGCGGCCCGAGCAAAAACAATTATTTGTCACATAAATTAATTCCGGCCAGGAGTCGAAAATGCTATTGGACTTATTCAGAACCGCATCTCTCGCGAGCTCGATTCGGACTTAACTGTTTCTGTAACACTAATAAGAAGACTTCAATGAACTTCAATCACTTTTCCTACAAACAAATAAAAATAAATATTGGCGTTTAGACCATGACACGAAAAACAAAACTGAAAAGCAAATGCTACTATGTATGTCACGGGTTTTGAATAATTTATGAAATTATTATTATGTACGTAATTCAATTACTTTTAAATGTCACAGTTGTGGCGAAATACTATTTTGTGCTAACCCTAATTAATTTAGTTTTAATTGTTTAATTACTAAATTCCTAGAGTTAGGGTACACTCTCTCTATATATTTACGTATCTTGTTCAAGTTTTCAATCGTTAATAAAACACTTTTTTTCATCCACTGAAGTTAAAATACATTTTTTTAAGCTTGTCGTGGATGACACTTGATGTTATTTTTTTCAAATATTAGTCCATTAATGAAACTTAATTAATTAATTTTAGTTTTATTTGGGAGAAAAAAAATTCCCTTATGTGTTTTTAAAAGTTAACAGTTGATTAAATAGCGGAGGATCATTTGAAGGCAACGGCTACCGGAGCCCTGGGAATCAGGAACACTAGGGCGATCACTATTTGCTGTCGACCAAGATGAATAATGAATGTTCCTGTTAAAATCAGCCTGATCAATTAACAACGAACCAACCGAAACGGTGTGTAATACGAAAAATATCATTGACGCGTTTTCAGGCAAGATGGAACCGAGCAACGAGCTATTGACATGTCTCTCTGACTTTAAAGGATCGTTGTAGGTAGGTATAAAATATTTTGCATTGAGGCAGCATGAAGGATGTGTGAACATTATCTGTGGTCAATTTTCCTTCACTCAATCACGACAGTGGAACAGAAGTAAGATATTTAGCACGCGTGGATAACGGTGTGCGTCTTACATGTATAAAAACTGTTTGTTAACACAGATTTGAATTTACCGTTTTTTACACAGAATAAGTTAATGCTCGACGCCTATCCTACCTGATGGTAATTGGTGATGAAGTCAAAGATGTTAAGCGCGTTAAGTTATAAACGCCTATTCACTCTCGTCTCGAAGACGCCAACGTTACAAGTGGGCGGGAGCACCGAAGCGGGCAGGTATTACATTACACAGTTACTTATTGCAAGTACATAAAAATAAAACAGGTTTATGACTTGTTTTATTCATCATATTTGATTTTATTGATTATTACTTAGTTTTTGGGATTTCATTAACTGACGTCAGTGACATATATATATTTATCATTACTTTATCTATCACGCATACAATTTTTATCGTCCCTTATATAGTATAAATATTGCTTTTACTATCCTTTCGTCTTCTAAGTATATTTTATTTAAGTAAATAATCCTCGTTCTTCGCATTTTTTGATTAGTCGCCGCCTGTAGAACACTTGAAAATAGTTTTTTGTTATATTTTTCATCTACCCTTTAAAGTCAAGAAAATAGATTTTCGTATTTTCGTTAAAAATTAGATGTGATAGACTTGTAGACAGACAGATCTGTTAGTGTGTCCTAAAAGTGTCCCGTTTGTTATTAATTGTACGTAATCCTAAAAATATATATTGAAGTAACTGACTCAAAAATGTGTGTTAAAATATAGTAAAAACGATTCCAAGCCACTAGTGTTCTTTATATTAAACATCACTGTTATATTTAATCGTGGGTACGTAGATAGGTAGGCAGTTTCACTCGTGTCTCAGTCATCACGCCCACACCTCAATTAGACTGCGGCACCCAGATCACACTTGACGGGGCGGGATTGCCTAATGGGCACGATTAACCGGGATACTGCGACAACAAAACTTTCTTAACATTTGCCACTCATCCGTTTTGACACTTTTGTGCCGTATTGGATAGCGTAGATTTCACTAATGGCTATCTATTGTTTATTCAATTAAGTTCAAAACATCTAATAATTTAGGTATGTTGCAAATACATTTATGCAAGTCATTCTTTGCTCCTACTACCGTTTCTAAAAGTGCTTTAGTATTGAGAAAAAGTTGTCGGCCAGGAAATGAGAAGAAGGTGACAAAGAATGTAAAGCGTTTATATTAGAAAGAGAGATTAAAGTTTTACACCGTATAGTTAATTTAAATTCAAATGATAAGTTAATTTGATAAAGTGAATTAAATTTTCTCGACTATTGTTTGTTTATTATTTACCGCAAAATGTGTTTTTCGACGCCCTTTTGTAACAGTGCCGCGAGAGACGCCCTCTGTAGTTTTTTCTGAAAATTGAACCTTAGATAGTGCTTGCTAAACGAATGTTCCTGGAATGGACTTCTGGCTGTCACAGAGACTTATTTAACAGATGAGGTTGGGATCATGGGATTTGGTTGTTACCACGTGTTCGTGATGTTTTATTTATGTGTTACCAAATCACTATAAGTCAATGACTACTAGGTATTATATATATTTATATCAGCGTTTATAATTATTAATTTGATTACAAATTGGAAACCAGGATTTCCAATAATTTATTCGGAGTGTCCTAACTCCGAAATGTAAATTGATTAGTAGAAATATAATATCAGAATGGTGGAATAATTTAACAGAAATCAAGTATATATTTATTCTTTATTTATTTTACTATATTGTAGTAAGTTTCAATTAAAGAATACAGTCATGTGCGAAACGTATGTGACATCTTTGTTAAGCATACTTGCATCGTAAGTACGAAAAGGGTTTAGCTTTATCTGCTCTGTCTAGAGAAGTATTTATTTTGGTAACGCCTGCGACAAAGTGGAAGGTAACTTATAACAACGGTACAACTGCTCGTTATCTAAATAATCTAATAATCTTTGTTAATTTATTCTTCTTTTACTACCAGTATAGAGAAGTTTTAAACCAGTTTCTAGGGATTTTTTTAGATACAATGTTAGTCATATCTTCAGATGAGAAGGTACGAAAGGTACACCCTTGTAATATGCCTTCCGTAAGATATTTATAATTTATATTGTAAACTAGCAAACAGCCCTCGTCTTACGTTTAGGAATAGCACCTGCATTGTTTTAGGACTGGGTTTTTATCGTTCTAAATTTACAAGAAAATATATGCTTGATAGTATTCAAGTTGTGTATTTTTTTAATGACTTCAGCGGCAAATATATTAAATCCATAAAGTTTACGATGGTACAATATTTTTCATGGATTATATACCAATATTGTGATTTGTTGGAAAAAATAATTTGGAATTTTTTCAATTCAAATTCAGTTTTAGAGAACGAAAGGTGAAAATACTTTTTTTAGTTTAAACGCACTAGGTGAGTAAAAGGAATAAAAGCCTTAGAGGCAACTATTAAAACAGTGCGTGTTAAATACACATTTTAAATAAATAAAAAACTAAAGTAACTAAATAAAAAACTATCGTCAAAAGTTATTCATATAAAATATGAGTGAGGTACACTCGAGTTCGATATGACATGGATCGCTCAATTCAAGATTTTCTGAGCCGTAGAAAATACCAGCGGCTCTAGCAGGAGTGAGTACACGCTCCAGATTTCTTCACGAATATATCGTATGCGGTTGCTGCGGCGAGAGCAATTTATTTCTGAAATTATTTTAGAAATTCTGGTAACGAAACCAGTTTAGAGAAACACTTCAAGTCTTTGGTCAAATTTAAAACATTTTCGCCTAATAAGGTCCAAATGCATATATCCGTTGCAAGGACGTTATTAAATTATTTTTTTATTAAAACTTTAGAGGCGCGACTAGAGAGTAACTTTTTCGGCTCGAGTAACGCTCAGTAGTCTAACGTCTTACATAGTTTTCACTATTACTAACTAGTGACAAAAGATAAAACAAACGTGTTTATGAAAAAAATTAATGTAACAATGTGTAAACATTTTCCAATAAATTATTTGGATTAACAGATTTACGCAGCGGAGAATTAGTTATATTTATCGAGTCGTATCAAATTTTGACAACCCTGCAGCTCGGTAGGTGTGCCCTGTCGGTTGGCCGAGGGGTGCAATAACCATTCAAATTTAAATTCAAAATCATTTAATCATATAGGTATTCTGTAAATACACTTATGCACGTCATTTCTTGCCCCTATTACCGTTTCGAAAAGGTACTTTAACATTGAGGAGACGAAGCGGCGAAAGAAACTCCTAAGCATGTCTTTTAAAACACATGGTAATTACAAAAGTTTAAACCTGCGCGGAACTGGTTTTGACACTATTAATTCCAGGCGTCCTTGTCATTAATATATTCATCTATTCTTTAATATCCTTTACCTATAAGCGTTTCGTGTATCAATTGGAAGATATCTCGAGTCACTAATAAAGAAAACTAAGTAAACGAATTGGATAATATATCTGGATTGCTTATTTATTAATGTTAAGGAATAAATCTGAAACGCTTAAAAAATCTTATAAAAATGCATACACAGATTGTGAGCGACCTATTAAGTTGGTTGCCGCACGTTTACAGTTTTATTGTTCCATTACATATTCTTTCTTATGGCAACAAGTGAGGCTGCGCGCGCGCACGTTTACATATATCTAACATTTTGAATCCTAGAAGCGGTTAAGTAGTCCGTTTTTGAATTTTATTAGCCAATTTTTTCTGTACATTTACACTGTTACTCTGTGTTGTGTATCACCTGTACAAATAAACAGTGACATCGTAACTGCTAATGTATTTTTACTATGAATTTCACTTTGGATACTTTAGACAGATATTTGAAACACGTGTAAATGTTCAAATAAATAGGACTCTAGTGTTATTCGAGTAATAGGTTACTAAAGACTTCGTCCATTTAGCTCTTCAACAGATGTTTTTTGTTTTTATGAGTTGTCTACAAAAACATGCTCTATGCATTTAGATCAACCAAACAGTGGCTTTAGGTAATTAGCGTTCTGCGTTGAAATATGAACTGTAACACTACGATAAAGGGAGCGTTTTCCAGTAAGACACTTTACTGTGAGCAGGTTGGTACAGTCGTGCACGGAATGCTTACACTTTAATTATTATTTGTTTTACGGAATTGGTGAGCTAGAGCGCATTTAAAATAATTATTGTTTTATTTTCTGTTCAAGTTTTTCTATTGAAAATTACTTGGAACGTTTCAACTGTATATTTAAAGTAGTTTTAATGCCTAGTTGGTGAATAAGCAAGTGAGAAAATACTTATTAATTTATATTGTAACACTGTAATTGAAATACGTAACGATATTTCAAGTCTAAATTAAAATAAAATTAATTGTGTACGTTTTAAATTATTATATGTAGTTAGTCTTTGTTGTTCATGCAGGGTAATATTTATAATAATATATATATACTTAGTATATACTTTTCAATTTTTTTTATTTGCCTGAGTTAGTGCTCGTTTCACGCTGATTCAACAGATTGGATTATGGTAACGATATTTGTAACTATAGATACGTAATTATTTTTATGATATTTGTGTTATAAAAGTATCTTAGTTAACCTATCTACGTATATATATATAAATGATTGTTTGTCTGTATGTCCTTTATGGAATCATAAACTATGCCTATGATCATGTGATGATTTTTAGCAAAGTTGTTGTGCATGAGCCCACGAAGGTTTCTGAGTTGGTACGACCAATTTTCGACATTTCATATATTGCCGTGAACTCAAAATGAATTGAATATTTGTATAATGTCTTTCCTTCAGATTTATTTTAGTTGGTGGCGTAGCAACGCGCGCAGGGTACAGCTAATATATTATATAATCTCCATAATAAATATTAAAATGAACTTCAGTAACCGATCCCTAAAGTAATAAAATGGTGACAACGTGAAATTTATTAAATTAATTTGTAAATTAACTCTCACAGACTTGCATCCTACCACAACATGAACCACTGAAAAAAAATCAAATCGTTTATGTGACACATAAATGTTTGTTATCGGGTCATGGGTGTTTGTGATGTCATATTTGTGTACGTCCATGCCGCCCGCTACACAGGGAATCCTAGTACGGGGGTGTCAGTGTGTAAACGTAAAAAATGAATATAAAATTGCTGTAGCACTGTTACAAAAGAATTTGACTCAGAGCAAGAAGTAAACACGAATGTTGTACTACAACCCTTATTGTCAAGAGGACCCTATGAATCACGGTAATTTAACTAGTTCAGCGAAATACCAATCTTTAATTTAAATATTAATTTCTATAAATTTGTAATTTCAGCGCTTAAAAAATTTTTGCGACATGAAAAATATTTCGCGTTGAAATACTGTTAGTTTTCGTATCGCCTGCCAAGTTTTGTTTTATGTTCGGTTGTTGGTTGAAAACCAACGTCACGTATTTTAAAAACAAGAGTAAACTTTTTCCGTACAGAAATGTATAAAAAATCAGTCAACGAATGTGCGCGATAAAACTTTTCGAAAGCATATCTCTCGGCTATATGTTATTTCACGACTTTGGCACCAATATATTGCTGCAAAATTATTATTATAGTTGAAAATTATTTTTATACTTGTGCCGCACGCACTTTTCGTTTTAGGAAACGAGCTTTAAGTTCGCATTGCACCAGACTAAAACAATTCTAAGTCATTTTTATTAGGCGTCGTTCTATTTGCGTGCTACCCGTTAACCTTTTAGGGATCAGATTTGGAAACGATAGCTACAAAAATAAACTCAAAATATTACTTTGTCTTTGAAAACATCCATTTTACTATAATCTATTCCGGTGGTTTTCAGGTGTTGGGTCCTTGGCTTTTACATCGATATCAAGACAAAAAGACAATTATTCCAATTTGTTTCGGTTTTTACATTTATATCAAGACAAACAGACAACGATTCCAATTTGTTTCGGTTTTTACATCGATATCAAGACAAACAGACAACGATTTCAATGTGTTTCGGCTTTTACATTTATATCAGCTCAAACAGACAACGATTCCAATTTGTTTCGGTTTTTACATCGATATCAACACAGACAACGATTTCAATGTGTTTCGGCTTTTACATTTATATCAAGACAAACAGACAACGATTCCAATTTGTTTCGGTTTTTACATCGATATCAAATCAAACAGACAACGATTTCAATGTGTTTCGGTTTTTACATCAATAACAGAGTCCAGGTGCGGAACTTTTCCAATTGTATCTATGAGAGTTACATGGGTATTAATAAAGACCAAATTTAGGCCAACAAAACCTATTAGGTACTTGTAAAATAAAAATGTGGCAACAATGAAATATGTTTAGGAGGCGATTCTGTCTGCGAAGTTTAAAATGGTTCCTTTGATGTACATTACAAAACTTTTTCAGGTTTTACGTCGTGATGAAAATACTATACGCGATTGTAATTGTTTTATATCTGCCGAATGATCATCGTGAAACTAATTAATATAGCTTTGTAAACAATCAAACTTAGAGGTCATTTTATTTCATAAAAAAGTAGAATAATTTTTTTAACTAGCCCCCAACCGGTGATCCATGGAATGCTAAGTTCGTCTCTAATTTTACACACGAAAAATTCATAATAATGTCTGATAAAAACTAGTGGCAACTGTAACGTATGCGCTTACTATTTACACAATGACAATTATATGGATTATGCGAAGTAATGTGGCATTCGCTTACAGTCTGCCTTTATGTCATTTCTGCTTATTTAATTAAAAACTCAAAAGAGTTCACGAACGAAACGAAAGTACACGCAGAAGGGCTTCAATGTGGTTTTTATGTGTCATGTTGTATCATGGATGGATGGACGGATATCACATTTATAATCTATACTAATACTAAAATTATACCGGTGTAGAATTTGTACATTAACATTTGTTGGATATTTTAATCTGGGATGTTATGGAGCTCTACGACAGTAACCGAAACTATTAAATATCCTTAATAAAAATATATTTGAAATATAATATATTGATAAAAAAGTTTCGTATAATGTCGGATAGGTACTAAATCTAAATTAAACACGTCATGACAGGTTTTCGATGTTTGAGCCGATACACTTATTATTTTTTATAATATTACTTTTAAGGTTTTTTCCATTATTGTAATATTAAATTATACCTAGAAAGCAAGTGAAACTGTTACCTTATAAATACATTATATATTTTTAAAGGTGTTATATCATCTAATATCCGTAACCCAAATTATCCGAAACAATCATAGCCACCACATAGCCACTTTGGGTTAATCCATTACTTAAGTTGTAATATTTATTTATTTTTATAGTGTGGTCTTTGGGTATGTTATTTTTCTACGGTATAGTAAGCTCTACCAGTACGTTTAATTATATGTCCTGCAGTAATTTTCATATTTTTTATTCACTAATACAACCAAAATTTCAATCACTAAGAAAGATTGCTGCGGGCTGTGACTTAACGAAACTCATTTTTCTTTACTTAACATTTTTACTTATGTACGTATTAGAAATAACTAACATCAGACACGCGTGTTCGGCATTAGACCCAACAAAGTTTCACTTTGGAATATCTCCGATACATTACAATTTACAATTACAGATAGTGGAACGCCATTTAATTGAATACAAGGACGATTGAGCCAGCTAAAACATGTTTGTATTCTCTGATTGCTTTTTACCACGCCGCGTTGTGGGAAGCGTGTAACCACTGGTTAGTTGACAACCGTTTAAACATAATTACAATGTATGTGCAAATGTTGATTTTGCGGGGGGTCCATAGAGAAATAAAGGTTACAGAGCTTCCGTAAGTGGAAATTAGTCTTTTAATTCACAAGAATGAGCAACTTTGCCCTACACTGCGGCCTCATATCAATCATAATGCGGCATATTATCGTCGTTTGGAAGCTGAGTTTTTGTTTTGGACTGCGGAGCGTAGTGATTGGGTGTGGAGAGGCTGGATTGCGGACTCTTTCTTGGATTTTTTTGTGAAGTTTAAACTTCGTTCATTGTGTATATTGTGCTGACTTCCTAATAACTTCTTTGAACGACCACATTAATGACTCTCGTCAAAATTCATCTTGAATTTTGACATTCTGAAGTCGTTCAAATAATAAACAGATAGCACCGTAAAATATTACGAAGTTCATTTCTACGGCCGAGTTGAATGTATGTTGAATGGCTTAAGACTGCCGTAGAGTTCGTTCATTAATACATTTAATTAGAAGTCTCTTTGAAAGATTGTAATTAACGGTGTAATACCTACTTGTGTTCAAAAATAGGCCAACAATTATTGTCTAATTATCACTTTCAGGTCAACTCGGCGGCCATTCTGTAGTTCTAAAGATGTTTTTTACGTTTAACTAGGGAACGTTAATGGCATTCGTTTTATGTTTGATGAATAAACATTTACTAATAGTAATCCGACCTCGGGTTACTTCAGAAAACTTGAATAGTTTTAGGGATAGGTTTTTTATAGTTCTCTGAAATAGAAACATATTAATTTATTATAATAGTTGTAATTTTATTTACTGCTTGCACTCTTTATAAAATATTCATATTAATTAACTTTTATTACCTAATCAGCAAGGTCAACGTATTTTCTGGCTATTTTGTAAATGTAGTAATGCGTGTCAGTTTTTGTTTCTACTACCGATTCGATTTGAGGAGAAACGACGAAAGAAACTCCTCAGCACATCTTTTAAATCAACATATTATTATGGCAATTTTAGATTTTACCTGCGCGGAATCATTTTCGGTACTGTTGTTTTCAGGCGTACTGTCATTTATCTTATCTTTACCATAATATCTTTTACCTATAAGCTATACTTTAACGCGTCGCTTAAAAGTTCCAATAGGTAACTAATTTACTAATTTAGTTACTCACGTATCAACTTTGGAACTTTATTGTAAAAATGCTTTGCTTGCTGTCTTTCATTTAATTTCTTAAGGAATGACTCCTGCGTTACTTTCGCGCAACGCCCGCACATCATTCTCAATTAACATCGCGTCGGTATAAGGCACGATTTATATTAATCGTTGGCTTATTTTCTTGGCACACTTCGTTTCCGTAAAGTCAGGATAATTTGCGGCAATCGCTATAAAATGCAAAGCCATTACTTAATCATGATAAGCACACTAGGATTTTTTGCAGAAATGTGACATGACGGAAAGTTTTACTTACATGACATGAACAAATCACGACCTATGATCAATGTTCGATTAGTATATTATCAATGAGATAAGATTTAATACGATTAAAGCAGATACTGTGTGTCATATCTCAGCGCAATGTTTGAGGTTCAGTGTGCTTTAAATCCTATAGTAAATAATTTATGTACTAACCAAAATGTCCGAATATATTTTTAATTTTAATTTGAACAGGATTTACTGAGGCAGTTTCGCGCAAACGGGCCTATACTTTTAAAGGACGATAATTCGAGTCACAAATTGTGACTGGAATGTCACAAATGGCTTCGCCCGCGCCCCTCATACCATTTGCGCGTTTGTAACACTTTTTATGTGTTATTTCATTGGTTCACACACTCACATTAGGATTCTTTTTCGTTACATGCGACACAAACGTGCCCAAAGCCACCTAACACAGTCAAGACTCGAGATATTTATCCGTCGAGAAAGGATCTTTACCAACCGGGTTGCGGGTACGTCATTAATTCAGAAATGTTAATCAAAGCTGGGTAATGGCCCGTCAGTTATTGATAACGCAAGTGCTCGAGTTAATGACGTAACATTATACTAATTAGGTGCGCGGATGACCTGGTGCAACGGCTCGCTCGACAGATCTAATTTAATATTAAATTGTTACTTCGTATTTTATTTATTAAAGCGGCCCGCTCCGTTGTTGATCGGTTGAATTATTATCTATCTTAGTACATGTTACGTACACGTTACATAGTGATCGCTAAACATTAGGAAATAAAGTGAGTATCATAATAAATTCTAACTAATTAGCTGACAGATTGAATATTAAATGTTGAATATTTTTTGGTTTGATTAGACAGCATTAGGTTTACTGATATTTTACATAGCCTATGCGCGATCACGTGTTTTCGCGACATACCAATCTTAATTGAGGTTGGTCAAGCCGTTGTTGAGTTACAATGGAACATGTAGACTGAGAGACGGACAAAAAGTTTCAAAATGGCGCCACTAATGAGCGGCAGGGCGTCATAAAGCGAGTACTGGTTAAAATGTTGTCAAAAAATGGAATGTACAGACAGATACAGATTAATACGTATAGTCAATAAATGTATCTATAGCCATGTTTATCTGGAATAATGCTAGTTTCGAATAGTTAAAGACTATTCAAATGGGTCTCGGAGTTTACCATCCGCGTACACATAAACTCACAAAATTCTCACTTTATATACATATGTATATACGTACTATATGTATACTTTGATAACGTAGATACGGCAGGGGTCTTACGATACGAACACGTATACGATTCGATGCAAACACGTTTTTTAATTGCTGCTCACTCTGCTGTCTTTCTTTATGTAGCTTGGCATTTGCGCAATCACGTGGTCCTCCTGTATACTAATTTTCATGAGGATCGCTCAACAAGTTTCCGAGTTATAGAAGGATCTACAGACAGATAAACAGACAAAAATGTAGAAAATGTTAGAATTTGGGTCGGTGGATCACAAAACGTATATTTATCACAAGATATGACAAAATTAAATGTACAGACAGAGTCTGCACATTTATATACAAATGTAGATAATTACAATTATTTTTTTATACCTATCTGTCTGGCCCGGTCCACGGTGTTTTGTTACCGTCGGTGTTTGCTGAAGCTCTCCACCACGCTTGGGGCTGGTGACGATCGTAAACGATCTGCTGACTATTGTTTTGGGTTCTATTGCATTAATTAAGGCTCCTAATAATATTTTTTCTCGTTTACCGTTCACGTACAGAAATCGATCAGTTAGAATTTTATTATATGTATACATAGATTGTAACGAGACCAAATCTGCTAAATTAATATTTTTTTGGAAAGCTCAATGAAGGTGGACCTTATTATAGAGGCTTAAACATCATAAAGAATTTTAATCTAACTGTATTATAGTTATGTTATATTATCTTGAGGAACAACGTAATATGTGTCATATAAATAATTTTATGTACCTACTCGATAAAATGTAGTTATTTCGAAATCACTAACAGACACTTAAATTCTATGATATTCATCATAATTTTCAGTTACTAACAGATAGACATGACGAATTTAATTATTAATTAAAAAAGATAAAAATAAGCGCACTCACTCAGGCACTTATATACTTCCTCTAGGTCTATTTGTATTGCGGGTATATACAAAACTTTGATCAGACAGGCAGCGGACTACACCGCTCTTAGTCTTTCAGGCCGCCAAATCCGGCGGCCGAGAAATGCTCTCACCAATCCCCCAGACAAGATATCTTCTGACTTGGACCGCCGTTTGGCGGCCACAGTCAAGAATTCCAACAATATCAGTTAGTAGCGTCCTTAAGACGCCGTATAGTCTCACCATTCGACAACACCTTCTGTGTTAGCAACAAGCGTATGCTCCCTAGGGAGTGCCACTAGCACCCTATCCTTCTCTAAGGATGGGTCGCAACCGATGAAGGCTTAGAGGCCACAAGGCCAAAGCCAACGGGTGGTGTTTAGTGGGTAAGCCTACGGGAGTCCCACATAACCAGAGCAGCCGGCTGCCTGGTATGCTAGGAGCATTCACCACCCCCCTCCCGCGCTTTTCCGGAGGGTAGCCCACTTACCATCTCTGGGCGCAAAAAAAAAAAAAAATAAAATAAAAAAAAAAAAAACTTTATAAACAACAAAGACCTGAGTGTAATCGATTTCTGCCGTGGTCGTAATCGAATCAGGATTATTCGTTAGGCAGGCAGGGCTACTACGCCAAGGGCTACCAAGCCGTCAGGGATGTCACTCGCGACAGAAACAGTATCTTCAAAATACAAAATCCATGAGTCGTAACATTTGTATGAGAGCTGGGAAGGCGCGGCGTGCACAAATCAAAATGGCCGTCACCCGGGGAACAGCGCAGTGGATTATATCACGTATTTCTGCAGCGATACGTACTTTACAGCATTGTTAGATAATACTGGCGTCCTGCAGCTGATTTATATGTCAAATAAACGGTTGTGGGCGAAATTCCATAGTGTACGGATCAATATATAATAGTAAAATGTTTATTTGCAAATCAAATTTATATTACCTAACAGTAATTAGACGTTAAAAATCTGTCAGCGTTTTTGTCCAGAATAGACTCGGTAAAGGCCTCACTGGATATTATGAAATTTTTAGGTGTTAGTCGCTGTGCATTATGGATTTACGCTATATGATATCTTCCGTCTCAATATCTTTGGTTTTCGTGTTATAAAAGTTTAACTAAAATGCCAACAGGATTACCATTTTTATTTTGACACGAAGGATTTACTGAATTCAAATTAGAGAATATTTGCTGGAATTAATTTATAACTCTAGTCGTGGTGATTGGCTGTTTAATATTTTCTGAAGTGACGGTGGAAGTTCTAATAAGAACTCCTTCTGATAAACTCGACCATAAAATGTTTTATAATGGTGTTTCGGTCGCAGTATAGGAGAGTATAATGCTACCCGCGTTTCCTTTTCAGTCGGCAATACTTCGATAATCTCTTTGGTGTCACTGAAGTCAATGGGCGACGGTGATTACTTACCGTTAAGTGGTTCGCCTGGTCGTTTATCTACTAGTTATGTAAAAAAAACTAGCAAGAAAACATTTCAGTTCCAGACATATCTGTCAAAATTCCTTTAGTGCATAATGTCTCAAATTGTATAAATAAGAGAACGTTTCTTCCACAGTCTTCATTTAAGTCGAACAAGTGAAGACCAATGTTTTGCCCTACTATACATGATCCATAAAATTACTTTTAGAAGTTAAGGCTTGCAAACTTGATCACTGACTATTAAAAATAAATTCAATGTTTTTTTTTTATGTTAATAGCCGACAACCGAACAGACGAGCCACCTGGTGGTATGTGGTCACCGTCGCCCATGGACATCGGCAAGTCCGAAGGTATCATTGATGCGTTGTCGGCCAGGAAATGAGAAGAAGGTTAGAAAGAAGGTATTGTCTCTCAAGCCCCCAGCCGGAACATGACGAGTCGTTTGGCGGCTGACTCAAGCAGGAGGGTGGTAGCTAGCCAGACAGGCTTCACGAAAAGATAATAATACCAGTAATAATATTAATGACATAATAATAATACTGATAATATAATCTATACACGAAGCCCTACCACCAAGTAGGCTCCCTTCTGTCGCCTCTTACGACGCCGTGTTCTGCCAGCAAGGTATTGGGGGTAGTATTCTAAGCCGCCCCAATACGGCGCAAATGTAAATTGTCATTTAATCACACGAACCCAGGGTATATTTTATGCACCTAGGTTTATTAAAAGCTTATCAATCATTTTTTAAGTTAATTCCGCAAGCGAGCAGACGCTATGGTAACATATCATCGCTCCTTAGAGACAATTGCAGCACCAAGGGGTCATTGAAATGATGGCATCCAAGCAAATCCTAAAACTCTTTGTTAGCTTGAAGATGAAGTAAGTTAAAGATTAATGTTAAGAACATTGAATTAGGTATTCGCTGCATTGCTAAAACCTATAACCTTCTGTGTCTATTCTACTCTGTGTCTGCAGTAGAATAAATACTGGGAGAATCCTCTGAATCGCGTATGAATATTGTTTATTGCATGTGTTCCGAGTATTGTCGAGGCAATATCGGTTGCATTGCCGGATAATATTACTTTTATAAGGACCGGAGGATATGGTTGCATGTAATTTTTAAATTCATGCTGTTAGAAACAATTAAAATTCATGAAGAATATTGAAAAGAAGTATTTCGTAATTGAAAACTGACAAACGATCACGGCCATCAGGTCCACTCATTGATGTGTCTTTTATTAGTCATCAGTGCATTGCCGACCGTTCGAAAGTTTCCACCAAAAAACTTGATTTAAAAGAGATGCCTAGAACAGTCGTTTTTATAATTGTGTATATTTTCTTTAGATATAGACATACTTAATGTTAATATTTGCAAATAAAAAATATTATTTAATATCTAGCACACCTGTAACATTCTGGTATTATTACTTAAGCATTTATGTCATACTTAATGAGGCCTATTGTCCAACCATTAGTATATTACTTCTCGTGATCCAAACTAGATGGCGTTATTAAATATCCTGAATATCGGTATCATTTGTACGATGGAGCCTATATAAATAGCCTCGGTAGTTGTGAAGTGGTTAGCGCCCCTCTTCGGTAAGAACGGTCGCAACAGATAAAGATTTAGAGGCTACTGGGCCAAAGCCAAACCCAGATGGCGTTTAGTTGGTAGGCACCTGGGTCAGTCGCGAGTCCCACATAATCAGCGCGGCCGGCTGCGCTGTTATGCATGAGAATTCACCACCTCCCTCCCGCGCATCCCCGGAGGGTTTTTCTTATGGTTTTTCTTTTTCTTGCTTGGGCGCAAAAAATTAGTGATAAACTTTCGTGTCTGTATTTCTGTTGAAGATAGTTAAAAAAATAAAGTAAACAGGGTTGTTAGTCAGACAAGTGAAAAAACTTAGCGAGGCTCAGGATACATCGTGATTAAACTGGGTGGTGGAAGCACCGGTAACCTCCAGTTAGGACATATCATAACGATCAATATTTCTCAGATCTCAAAGCAAGGTTTGTGATTCCAAATTCAAATTCATTTAATTATATAGGTATTTAGTAAATACACTTATGAACGTCATTTTTTGCTTCTACCGCCGTTTGGAAAAAGTGCTTTAACAATGAGGGGAAGAAACGGCGAAAGAAACTCCTCAGCACATCTTTTAAACAACATATGGTAATTACAAAAGTTTAGTTAAACCTGTGCGGAACTGGTTTCGACACTAATTTTGTCCAGGCATCCTTGTCATTCATGTACTCATCTATACTATAATATCCCTTGCCAATAAGTTGTGTTTTAAGGCGACGCTTAAAAGTTCCAATGGGCAATTCCGTATCATAATATAAATTATGTACAATCGAGTTAGAAGTTATAAACTGAAAATAACTGTTGAATGTACTTAACCTGTAACTACTACTTACCTGTGTAGCATGACATCTGCACGTTACAGAAACCAAACAATATAAATTAAATTTTTGACTGCAACGAACAACCAGACAAAAAAATATATTACCAGCCGTTTATATAGATAGTCGTACAGAAGGAATGCTTCGTTCGCGCCAATCGCGGGCTGCGAGCGATACGGTCTTCGCTACGTCACCGCTCGCTCGCCGGTCGTCTGCCGGTAGTTGAATAAAATAAAAACAAGTAGTGATCGGCTGTTATTGTGTTCGGGATTGGATGTACGTTCTGTGTTGAAGGAAAACAGTGAAGTGAGTTAACTACTATAACTGGTGACCACCGACTGAAGCACGCAAGATGGAAAAGTTTGAAGATGCATCTGCTATGGAGACTCAGTTCGTGGACCGAGTCGGAGTACGAATCCCGCCATTTTGGGTCAATGATCCCAGTCTTTGGTTTGCTCAAATTGAAGGTCAATTTATGTTAGCGAATATAACAAGCGATACCACCAAATTCTATTATGTCACTTCACAACTCGATCACCAATATGCGGTTGAGGTAAAGGACATAATTTCTTCGCCACCGGAAACAGGCAAGTACGAAAAGCTTAAAAGTGAGTTAATACGACGTTTATCCGTGTCGAAGAATAAAAAAGTGCAACAATTACTCATGCATGAGGAGATAGGCGATCGTAAACCATCACAATTTTTACGACACTTACAAAATCTTGCAGGTTCGTCTGTGCCGGATGATTTTATGCGAAGTTTATGGTCGGTCCGTTTACCGCTCAGTATCCAAACGGTTATAGCCTCGCACCCGGACATGTCTCTTACTAAGATAGCCGAACTCGCTGATCAAATTTATGAGATTGCTCCACCGAATTTGCAAGTAGCAAGTAGTCATTCAGTACCAACTCCTTCGACATCCATGCAGGCTACCATAGAATTTATGGCTAAACAAATTAGTGACCTAACACGCGAAGTTGCTGAACTAAAGCTGAGTAGAATACCGCGGTCTCATTCAAGATCACGATCACGGCCAAGATATAGGAATCGCTCCCGGAGTCGCACGCGACCGACACAACAGTCACCTAACCATCCACATTGTTGGTACCACTACACATATGGGTCCCATGCAAAAAAAATGTGTAAGACCTTGTACGTATAGGGAGTCGGAAAACTCAGAGGGCAGCCCGAAATAGCGGCCAACCACTGGCCCTTATCTACAGGCCGCCTGTTTATTACTGACCGTAATTCGAAAATGCTGTTCCTTGTGGATACTGGATCCGACTTGTGTGTTTTCCCACGATCAGCTTACAAGGCGCCCTGTACCAAATCCAATTTCGACCTGGTAGCTGCAAATGCCACCGTAATACACACGTACGGTCCTGTTCATCTGGATTTGGATTTAGGACTCAAACGGTCTTTCAAATGGAAATTTGTAATTGCCAACGTCACGAGACCTATAATTGGAGTCGATTTTTTAACATATTACAATCTTCTCGTAGATTGCAGAAATCAACGGATTGTGGACGGCACGACTTCTATGACTGTGCCTACACCACGCATGAAGATTCCTGAAGATGTGGCATCCATTAAGGCTGTGTTCGGCGATAGTTTATATCACGAAATCCTCCGGGATTTCCCCGAGGTCACTCGTCCCGCAGGTATCATGATAGCACCCAGGCACAACACAGTGCACTTCATCCGAACCACACCAGGACCTCCAGTCACTTGCAGACCAAGACGTCTAGACCCTGTTCGCTTGAAAGTTGCCAAGAAGGAATTTGAAGGTATGATATCTAGTGGTACAGCTCGCCCTTCGGAAAGTCCATGGTTATCTGCATTTCACTTGGTCACTAAGAAGGACGACGGATGCAGACCATGCGGCGACTACAGAGCTCTCAACGCGCGTACTATTCCTGACAGATATCCAATTCGCCATATTCAGGACTTTTCGTCTCAGTTATCGGGATGCACGATATTCTCCAAAATAGACTTGGTTAACGCATATAATCAAATACCGATCAACCCAGACGACATACCCAAAACTGCAATAACCACTCCCTTCGGCCTATTTGAGTTCCCGTACATGACCTTTGGACTTCGGAACGCAGCACAAACATTTCAGCGATTCATGGATGAGGTGCTGCGCGGCTTCGATGGGTTTTGTTATGGTTATGTTGACGATATCCTAGTATTTTCATCGTCGGAGGAAGAACATAGACGTCACCTACGCGAACTATTTACCCGCCTTAAGGAGTACGGCGTGCTCATCAACGCCGCCAAATGCGACTTTGTTAAATCAGAGATACAGTTTCTTGGATACTTTGTCTCGCAGAGGGAACTAAACCTATAACCAACAAGATTCAAGCCGTCAACGATTTCGCTATGCCTAAAACTATCAAGGAACTGCGTAGATTCCTCGGTATGATAAACTTCTATCGTCGCTTCATACCCGATGCAGCTCAAATACAAGTTCCACTAAACTCTTGTCTCGCTGGCCCCAAAGTTAAAGGAGCACAAACAGTCCATATGACACCCGAAATGATGGACGCATTTCAGCGTTGTAAGGACTCTCTCGCTCAGGCTATTCAACTAGCACACCCAGATCCTTCAGCCGAGTTAGCCATCGCAACGGACGCTTCTGATGTTGGTATCGGTGCCGTATTACAGCAGAGAAAGAATACAGTTTGGCAACCTCTTGCTTTCTTTTTCCATGAACTCACCCCATCACAGAAGAAATATAGCCCATATGACCGCGAGCTATTAGCAATCTATGAGGCCGTAAAATATTTTCGACCCATGGTAGAAGCAAGGAACTTTGTCATTTACACAGACCATAAGCCTCTAACCTTCGCCTTCGCTAAAAATAGAGAAAAATGTACACCACGGCAATTTCGATATTTAGATTAGATTTCACAATTTACAACGAGTATCTTATACATCTCAGGTCGTGATAATGTCGTCGCCGATTCATTGTCCAGGATAGAGGAAGTTAGTACCGCAATAGACTTCCAACAGCTTGCACAATATCAGGAGTCTGACGCTGAATTGCAAAATCTGCTTAAGCAAGGCTCATTATTGCGGCTCGAGAAGATAAGAATTCCTGAGTCAACTACCGAACTTTACTGTGATACCTCAACCTCTTCGCCGCGACCATTCATAACATCCAGCTACCGTCGGCAAGTCTTTGATTCCTTACACAGCTTGAGCCACCCAGGTGCTACTGCTACAGTGCGACTGGTAACACAGAAATTCGTCTGGCCAGGGATTCGCAAGGATTGTAGACAGTGGTCAAGAGAGTGTATACACTGCCAACGCAGTAAGATTTATCGCCATACCTTAGCCCCCCTTTCCCCTATCCTCACACCTACCTCGAGGTTCTCCCATATCCACCTCGACATAATCGGCCCATTGCCAGTTTCTTTAGATTATAGATATTGCCTCACTATCATCGATAGATTCACACGATGGTCTGAGGCAATCCCGCTCAAGGACATTACCGCTGAGACGTGTGCATCTGCTCTCGTGTCTGGTTGGCTGGGCAGATTCGGTTGCCCACACAAAATAACAACTGACAGAGGACGTCAATTTGAACCACATCTATTCAACGCCCTCAGCTCCATGGTTGGAGCCAAACATTTCCGAACAACCGCATATCACCCTTCATCTAATGGTATGATCGAGCGGCTACATCGCCAGTTGAAAGCCGCAATCATGTGTCATAATTCTTCCAATTGGACGGAGACTCTTCCCTTCGTATTCCTTGGAATACGGAGCGCCTGGAAAGAGGATCTTAAGGCATCGTCAGCGGAGCTGGTTTATGGCGAACCGCTCCGTCTTCCTGGTCAGTTCATCGCTCCATCTATCGACCACACCACCGAAGACCCTACCGCCTTGGTCACCCGACTACGTGCGGGCCTAGCCAATTTAACACCGAAACCAGCATCTTGGCACAGAAACGGTCCATTTTATATCCCACATGACCTGAAAGATGCGACACACGTATTTTTGCGGCAGGATTATATCCGAAGACCGCTAGAACCACCTTACTCAGGTCCACATAAAGTACTTGAGCGTAATCCGAAGTACTACAAAGTCGAAGTGTCAGGCAAACCAGTCACAGTCACGATTGATCGACTTAAACCAGCATACCTGACACGTGAGGTAGGCACTCCAGTTACGGTGCCTGCGAAGTCGACGTCAGATGACACCAAGAGGCGTACAAGGAGCGCTAGAAGAGTCCGCTTCCCAGACTACTTTCGATCGCAGTAGCGATCTCGGTGGGGGAGTACTGTAGCATGACCTCTGCACGTTACAGAAACCAAACAATATAAATTAAATTTTTGACTGCAACGAACAACCAGACAAAAAAATATATTACCAGCCGTTCATATAGATAGCCGTACAGAAGGAATGCTTCGTTCGCGCCAATCGCGGGCTGCGAGCGATACGGTTTTCGCTACGTCACCGCTCGCTCGCCGGTCGTCTGCCGGTACTTGAATAAAATAAAAACAAGTAGTGATCGGCTGTTATTGTGTTCGGGATTGGATGTACGTTCTGTGTTGAAGGAAAACAGTGAAGTGAGTTAACTACTATACCTGTAACTAATACTTAACCTGTAATGTACTTACTGTTCATTATATGCCAATCTAACGTATCATGGTTTCTGAATCACGGTATCTCCTACATTTCTAGCATACAACAAGATTCAAGCATTAATAATTAAAACACGATCCATAGTCATAAAAAATAATAACAGTATAGGCGCATTCATTCATAACAATGTCACATTACATTGACAGCGAACACAATAGGTGTATGAAGTCTTCAAAACCGGCTCAATGGTTTGATAACATCGTGTTAAACTAACGAGCTGCATGTATCGCAAGTGGAAAGAACTGTGAGTATCATCCGGGACAGACAGTCAACGATCTCGTAACAGGCGAAGGAACGAGAGCCATGAAAATGGCGGTCATAATAATAAATACTTTCATACTTAATGTTACGAACTACGGTAACCTATGCTGATATAAATATTTGTGGAAATGAATACACAAAATTAAATGTGGTACACCGTACGCAGCAAATTAATGCTTATGAAGGAAATGTAGTGTTGTCATCTCTCTCAGATACTTATACAAAAACCGTCGTAAAAAGGACATTACAAATATGTTCATACATAAACCGAATACGCGATCATTAACGCCATCTAGATTCGTAATCCTAAACTACTATGTAGTGATGTATGTACCAATTGCTTCTTATCGATTGAATATGCAAAATATTTATTTCAATCAACTATATTCATTTCCGATCTTTTACACAACGACATTTGCGACATTGCCAGCATATTGTAATAATTTAAATGTGCCTAATATGGAAAGTATTTCTATGACTATCGTACATGTTACGCCCAACCCGAGCTGGAGGTGTCGTCAACTTCAAATGCTATTTACAGCGTATGTCATAGATCAAAGAATACAAATATTCCAGGATCGAGTGTAATAATTATGTGTGATATAAATAGCAAAAAATAATACGGGAATTGTACCGGGTATATTGTACTAAACATTACCGACTAGACTACATTATAGTTTCTACTAATACGTATAACAAATTATTTATGAAGAAAAATTACAATTATAGCTTTGATAGCTTTCGTTTCGTCACCTGCATTTTTCCAAAGGTTTAAAATTCAATAATAATAAAAATTTAATTAATAAAATAATGTTACGTGTCAGGATCCGTAGGCTCGTAAGAATGCCACAATAGTTCCACAGAGACTTTATTTTATTTCACACACACTTCACAGTTACACTCGTAGATCGCAGGTATTCGCTTCGTAGGGAGAGAACTCTTCGCTTCGTATTCGAAAACCGAATGCCCTGTGGGCGACCCTGCCCGCTATTTATACCGATTTTCCACGCCCTTCGTTGAAATAAATGAAAACAACAATAATTCCTGGAAATCGACATAACAATAGCGGGTCAGGTAAACACCCTAATTTCGGCCGTCATGTACGCCAATCGCGCCCCTTTTACTTAAGGCATACGGGCCAGATTGGCCTGAAGTGACCCAGGTAGTTTTTATTACTACCTGGGTTTCTCTTTTATTGCCTCCATTGTTTTTCACCGTAACGGTCGGCCACCCTTCCAGAAACTTCGTAAGCCTGCCAACTTCGAGAAGCTTCGTAACAATAATATAATTAAATATCACAGGCAATTAAAATATGATTGAATAATAGAACAGTGAGTACATAAAAAAAGCTTTCCAAAAACGGGATCCAATTCCACGAAATGAATTATTATATTCAGCCCCAGTTTAGTCTTTGAATCTATTTCATAATCTAGTCTAGCTTACGCTCCGTACTTTCCATAGCTGTGAACAGATTTCATTTCGCACTAGACGCTCGTAACCCGAAACGATGATATAGCGTTCAGTCTGCATGAGTTCTGTGAATGTAATTCAGTGTTGTATGAAGTTCCTCGCGGGGTTAAGTGTTGTTCGATGTGTCCACAGTGTCTTATGTATTTATTGGTGCTTGTTACATGCAGCTGTTTATCTGTATTAAGAAATAAATTAAAGTTTTTTTTTTATAAAATGTATATAGTATAATAGAATGTATATATTTTTTTATTTATTTAACCATTTATAAACACAGTTAATGCGACTCAACTTAATCAGGAAAACGGAATACGAAGGAAACGCTTCCTCGCAACGAAATTACTTTAGTAGCCCCGTGACAGGAAAAGTGGTGTTTTAAAACAAGGAACTTAGTACTACAGAAAATAAAGATTACAATTTAATATAAATACAACGCGAAGATTACATACAAAGAATACAACAAAAGTAGTATACACAAAAGATATATAGCCTGTATCCGTCTGGAATAACTTAGCTTTCAATTGGTAAAATATTTTATCAGATACGTGCCGTGGTTCCGAAGAATACTTTCGCGTTAAATTCGCGTTCACTTTTAGAAATATTAATATAGATTATTATTAGTGCATGCTTTACTATAAATTCACTGATGATAAGTGGCAAAGTCACAATGTTGCGATATCAGGGTAAACATTTATTTAACAGATAAATGTTTATTCTTGTGTTTGTGATGTGTTATTTGTGTTTCTCCATGTCACCCGGTACACGGGTAATTCTAGAGCGGGGCTGTGAGTGTGCGGGTGTTACTTGATATGTAAATAAACAATGAAATTGAATCAGTTTAAACACAAACATTCCTGAGTTTTAGAAAATATAACAAGAATCCTTGAGTAAGCCATTCGCCTTACTAAAACTAACAAATGAGTAGAAATATACAGTCCGATGAAGGCGAATGAGAACAATTTAATAAAGTTCTCCGGACTAGATGTAAATGAGTGGACTCTATAAACTCGGCTTTTTAAATTGCATACAACGCTCGCTGAAAAAACTGCCTGAAAAACATTTCCACCAAGGGTGCTGGAAGTGAATCATCTGCTACAACTTTGTTGTGAAACAATAATTAATAATAATAAATAAATAAACATTCACATATTAGTTAGTATTATTAGCATTAACATATACAGAAGACGTCACAGACACCCATGACCCGAGAACATAATGTATTTATTTGTTACAATTTTTTGTCATTGCCGGGAAGTTTATCAGGGACCACTTGCTATGCAGGCATGTTCTCTACCAATTGAGCTACGGGGTCGACAAATAACATTGTCTTTGTTTTATTAATGTCTTTCAGCTTTCATATGTCCCTAAGACACGATGACAGTTAAAATACGAAGATAAACGTGGATTACCGGATTGATTGGAAATAGAGGCAGTAATAATCTAAACACTTTTATAAGTCACTTTCATTAAAACTAAGTGAGATTCCTTTCTTCAAGTTTCAAGTCATGATTTAACGATTGAATTGGTGAAACTTCTTGCCCTGCCTCATGTATGAAACGCTTTATTTTAAATGATTAAAAAACTCAAATTATATTAATGATGTTACTTTTTTATGTTACTAGTCGACAAACGAGTAGTCATCTGATGGGAAGTGTTGAAAGACGCCCATGGACGTATTCGTAAATAACACCAAAGGCACCTCAACCCAAAAGGTGCTTTGATTTCTTCATGAGTCGGTTGTCGGTAAAAGATCAC
This sequence comes from Megathymus violae, assembly GCA_003671415.1. Lineage (NCBI taxonomy): Eukaryota > Metazoa > Arthropoda > Insecta > Lepidoptera > Hesperiidae > Megathymus > Megathymus violae. The sequence goes on from PDGT01000054.1 coordinate 1,778,862, forward strand.
TCATTAATCTTTAGTCTATGATTGTTTTTTATAATAGTATAACAAATCCGCAATTCGTACAACAAAGGTTACAAACACATCTCAGTAGGCAGCGCGTGTATCGCACCTTTAGAATGAAGGTGACTTAATTCAAAATTCCTGAAATTCCAGATTTTACTATAAATTTACTTAAGCCTACTCTAAAACCCTATGGTGGAAAAGATCCCGAATTATGAGTGAGAAAGGGAAAAAGGGAAAACCTCATACATCAGTCTCTTTAAATTTACTCAAGACCATACATTTTTGAAAACTTTCTTCGTCATTTCCCATAAATTGCAATTTTTGAGTTAAGTCCCTTTCGTTCTAAGGGTGTGATATATAATATTAATATATACTGTATTTATATTAAAAACTAATAGGTTTTGCTATGAATTATCACATTGGAATTACATATATGTGTAAATTAATGATAATACTATTTGGTTTCATCATTAATTTTGAGTTTTGAATTACTCAGTGATTCTATTATTTTTCGCTATTTATACTAATTTGGGAATTAAATGAAATTGATTTACGCCCTTTCACATATTTCGATATTACTCGGCACGTAGTTGGCTAAATAACCACCCGTATGAATCAAATGTGTAGCGATAAATTAGTTCTTTCTTTCGTTCAATAAATACAACTATTATGTAACACACATTTATACTCGCACATATATATCGTTAAGTAATGGCAATATTTTCCTTTATATCGTGTTTAAAGAAGTATCAAAGTAGAAGTATTCAAATATGTCTAGCACAGTAAACAGCCACTCAATTATAAATTTATGTCTTCGTGAGTACCTGAAATTGGACAGACAACTTTTCGAACCGAGCTCAAAGAAATGCTTAACTCTGGTAACGCAACCACGCTCCAGAAGACCGTCCACGGTTGCCATTCTATAGCCTTGTTCCCAAGTTTTAATAACGAAATGGTATGGCCGGCCGCAGTTGTGACGTCATTTACGAACAGCGTAAAAACTGAAAAGGCTTCAACGGTATAAAACTTATTCTTATTAGATTTAGTGTATTTTAATACAGGTATTTTAAGTGAGTGAGCAGAGGTAACGTAATAATTTTAACGTAGGAGAGAGGAGAAGAACCGCCGAAAGAAACTCCATAGCACATCTTATAAAATACCATATGGTAATTACAAAAGTTTAAACCTGCGCGGAACTGGTTTCGACACTATTAATTCCAGGCGCCCTTTTCATTAATATATTGATCTATACTATAATATCCTTTACCTGTAAGCTGTGCTTTGAAGCATCCCTCTCATTGTAAGCAGAGACCCTGGCGCAGCAGTGGGACAATATGTGTTGTAATGATGATTGATTTTAAGGTAGCTTTTAATTTAACGTTAAGCGGCTCATATTACGGCATGGATTTATTCTCGTACTATGGAATTGCTGGTTCGCCTACGTGATCTAACTGAAGTATGCTGATACTGCCATAAATAAATAAATAAACGTTTACACACTCACACCCCCCGCACTAGGATTCCCTGTGTTGCGGGCGGCATGGACATGCACAAATATGACATTACAAACACCCATGACCCGAGAACAAACATTTACCTGTCACATAAATGTCTGCCCCGGCCGGGTATCGAACCCGGGACCCCCTAGCTCGGTAGGCAGGGTCACTACCAATTGGGCTACGGGGTCGTCTAAATGATACAACCATGTCATTTATTTAATGTTTGCTAAAATATATAGGTTTTGGATATATGCTACTCGTATTTATAAATGTTAAGGTTCTTGAAACGTAGCAAAGACGGGTTTTTTGTAAATTAATAAAATATACAAATAAAGCTGAGCTTCCCGTCAGGGCTCAACCGAAAGTTTAAAACCGTGTTAAACCGATTGTCTTTCATCATTATCACAGAATATGACCACTGTCACAAAATCAGGAGTTAGGAGTAATAATTTGAAATTGAATCAAATACTTTGAACGAGAAATTGCTAATTGGTGGAGAGCTTGTGACACACCAAACCGCGAACTGCGAACCTTTCAAAGGTCTCATTGGTTCTATAGAGATCTTTGCACTAAGGCACACCTAAGAAAAACTTCTTTAAACGTGCAGCGTTAGAAAAATGTTCCTTTCACAAAATACACGCTATTCACGAGCTTGAAGATATTCCTTCGCTTCGAGAAAGGTTGCTGTAATGGAACCAAAACATTTTTCAATATATTATCTTTATAGATATTGGAGTTGAGACAGTTAGCGGTTAGATGCTTTAATGGCAACAGAGGCATTTTAGGTCTTATCCTGCATGTGCTAATAAATATTCATAATTAGAGAAAAACGTCTTAAAGAGACATACCTATCGGAAAGACACATAATTTAAAAAAATGAAACTTCCTGATACAGTCCTCGTTTTCTTCTTCTTAGCTCTAAAATTCAATAATTTGCCAGACAGACCTGATATACTCCGCTTTTTAAGAACGACACTCTGGCTACCTGATGGTTAGTGGTCACCCTCGCCCATGGACATCCATAACAAGGATCAATAACGCTGTTCATGTCAAGAAAAAGTCTTGATCTTACTTATTAGCTGGCTTCCCCGTACTGCAGTATGAATCATTTTCCAGAACTAATTTAAGGATGGCGGTAGTTGTTCAGGTGAGTACACTTTGTTGTATGGCACGATCTTCGTCATGATTGATCCGGTAATAGAGCCCGATGATCTTCAACAGAAGAGAACATAGAACAGGCTTCACCTTTCTTCCTGTGTTCGAATGGTCCAAAAAGGTTCTGGGTTAGTTTCGACTCAAGGGCATATGAAAATCTAATATCCATAATACAATATTTTTTTAAATTAATTAGTGATTTTATGTCAGTGGTCACCGTCACCCATGGATTTCAGTAATAACAAAGGAATTAGCGTTGCCAACTGTGAAGGACCCGCATATTACTGGTCCTTCGAGACTACGACCGAAACACGTTGTATGAAACATTTTATGGTCGATTTTAGAAGGGTGGTAGCTAGCCAGGCATGAAAATACCCTACCACCATGCAAGCATCGTCGGGATTAAACTGGGTGGTAGAGAGCGCAGCGACCCCTAACGGAAGGGACCTGGCATCGTCTGTATTTAGCAAGGTATACTATAAGCAAGGAAGATTACCTTAGACTCAAAGATGTATGGAACCCCTTACACCGCAAAAATGTATACTAATAATAAATTTATAACGGAGTCGAAACTATTTTTTGGAAATTTTAACGTGTACAGGCTTTGTTATCTATAGAGGTTTTTACATTTCTTCTTTTGGATTCTTGTTTATCCGAACACGCATAACACTAAAATGATTGAACAGATTTAGATAATTGTTGGCCAAATTGGAACTTCTTTACTGGTCAAATCTAAGATACTTCTTCTTCTTACTTACTTCTTTCTTTCTACTTCTTTCCGGAAATAAATTGAACTTGTCCAATGGATTTTTTCAAAGCGAAAGATACAATTAAGTTGAGAGAAATTATTTCACATCAGCTTAAAACATGGATTAATTATTTACTCATAAAATATTTAATAATAAATAACCAACTGGGTCATTGCTTTTAATAAAATACTTAATTCACTCGAGTGAGATTTACTCAAGTGAAACAGCGAACCGTATGTAATCAGCAATTACAATTACGCGAGCGCGCGGTTTTGCCGTGATGACAGTTCAAGGGGCTTAAAAACTATATGAATAATATAAATCTTTTCTTATTTTAGTTTCCAACAATTAAAATTGAAGTTCTATTGCCTCATTTCAAAACAAAGGTCAATAATTACGTAGTATGATGGTACGTAGATTTAAACAAATGTTTTTAGACTTGTTTAATAGTTGTTTTGTCCCAATTTTGATCCGAAACGATAGATTTAAGAGTCCGATAGATTTCATAAAATGTTCACAAGATATAATGAGTACTTTTAATTATGAATAGGCTCTCTATTATCCGCACACTGCTTGTGCGAACGGTGCCTTTTGAGACAGTATATATTATAGTGTTTAATTATTTTTTTGTGGTACACGTAGCTTTTGTAGACACGAATTTCAAGGAGTCTGGATCTAACTATGACCAGCCAGACTACATGAGGTGTTAGGTAATCTGATGTTGAAACACCCAGATAAAATTATTTATTGATCTATAACATTATATATACGTTACTGTTACGTTGGGTTAACAATCTTATAAGCTCACTAGTAAGAGTAGAGTAGTAATATTGTCCCTTCGTTTAGTAGGTACAACTTATGTGTGCCGTTATGAAGTTAGCACGACTCCTGCGTGCTTAATGTAAAATATTTTTTATTGCAATACTTAACATCTCAAGCAATGTTTCAACCAACAGATGACTTTACTTATGTCATTTTTTACTGTGCGCCAGATGGCGCTGTACAATTAGCTGATCATTTTAAAATTTGTACTTTAAAATATTAATAATTATTAAATTTTCTTCCACTTGATTTGTAGAATTATGATACGTCTGTGAGTCTGTATATTTGTAACAGTATCACGCTGGAACAATGGATCAATTAACAAATTAGGTAAATACACAGGACATGGCATATTATATATCTAATTAATCAACCCAACTAAATGTGTTACAGGAAAAGTTAGTTTGGACCCTCTGTTAAGTATTCAGGTTTTTATTTCGTATAACTCCAGAAGCCGATTCCTAAATTAGTAAATGTGAAAACATTAAATTGCACCAGAGAAACAACTACAGCTAAAGCTGTTTTATTATTTTTTATAACATTTAGGAAGAAGCATATGTTGAATTACTGTGAATATTAATCTCATGTTATTGAAATGATAGTATTAAATTCTACTGCATTGTGATACTGGCTCCTCATCCTTGATATTGCGCGCACAAATGTATAAGTTTAATGACTATTTCTTCTGAAGTTAAACGAAGGTAGGTCATTAGTATTCTCGGCGCAAAGCGACACCGGGTCACTAGTATAGAATATTTAGTTTTTACTTCAAAACACGGTCAAAAGGGATGCGCTATAAGCACCTAAAGGCACTCCCGGAGACTGGGATCCGGACGCGCAAGCTGTTGAGATAAGGCCATTACGGTGCGGACATTGTGTTTCGGACTGTTGGAGGATTTTTGTTGTACATTTAAATTTAAATATCCGCGTCCCTCGTCCCTGTTCTGAAGAGTTTCTCCCGTTTGCAGTAAAATGAGTACTGATAAAAATAATCACCTAGTATTTATTTGTCACCGAGTCCTTGTAAGGAATTTCAATATAAAGATTAACATTGCATACTAAAATGTAATGTAATTAGCAATTCAATTTTATATCAGATGAAATCTACAGACACTTATAGAATTGGATATTCATTTGTGTTTCTTCCTAATTTGATTTTGGTCTATAGTTCGCGATGGCAGAATTTTTTTACATCGCGTTGTATTAAACACGTGTTTTGTGTTTTGCGTCGTGGCACAGCGCTGCAGATGTGGCTTCCAGGACTTATGCATTTGGACCAGTCATCACTAACATGGGGCGTTTTTGGCTCCATATTCTTATATTCATTCTTGTATTACAAATTCTTCATTCATTCATTCTTGGATTACAAATCCAACATTTTCACTAGTGGCACATACTGACATTGTATACATAAGCTTGACGTTACCTTTTTCATTCTATTAATTTTAGAACTGTAAATTAACATTCAATCGTTTACACACTCACACACCGCACTTAGATTCCCTATATTGCGGGTAGTATGGACGTAAACAAATATGACATCATAATGACACGATAACACTCATGACCCGAGAAGAAACATTTATCTGTCGCATAAAAGTCTGTCCTGGATGGGTATCGAACTCGGGACTTTTGTCTGGCAAGCAGGGCACTACCCACTGAGCTACGGGGTCAACATAACTGTAGTAGCTATATGCAACACTCACAATGTTAGGGTAGGCAATATCGTTGAATTTTGCAAGTTAGCACGTGGAATGTTTGTATTGAATTCAAAGTCACAAGTTTAGTTTTCACTCGCGAACAATCTTTTATATATTTGTATTCAACCGTTCCGTCTAAAGACGTAACACTGTAAATTTGCATCAATTTTCAATGACACAAATAGGTCCTCACTCATACACAAATCACTCACCCGTGGATACTGCATAGTCCCTTCTGCTTCCCGCATTCAAATACAGAATGACTTACCGACTAAATTCTAGTCATTAGAATTTTCTTTCTACCCGGTACCCGTGGTTATTGTTTTTGGGGGCAACAAATGGGAATAGTATAGGAATGTTAGAACTACGACAGATTAATCTGAGAAATATTTTAATACCAGAATGCAGCCCTCGTTTCGCTTCAGAAAAACTAGGCCTTACACTTAGAAATAGAACCAGCATTGTTTTAAGATGGGTTTTTCGTTGTATGAATAAGAAATATATTAATTTATAACTATTTTATTTATGGACAGATTGCTAGGAAACAAACTTTAAATATTATGTGATCATTACTGCAATACATCAGTGAAAACCATCGGTTAAGCCGTTTCTGAGATTAGCGGGAACAAACGCACAGACAAATAGACAAAAATTGTAACAACTATTGTTTTGAGTCCTATTGCGTAAATAATGTCCCCTAATAATAGTTTTTCTCATATATACTTCTGTACAGAAAGCGATTAGTTATAGTTTTATTTCAAGTATAGATGACCTATTAAAATAAATAAAATGTATAAAGGTTAGAAGAAAAATAAAATAAATAATTTATTTAATTAAACGTAAAGAAAAATAATACCGTGAAAAAGTAATTTTCTTATACGGGGCAAGTAAACTCATTTCAAATTAAACTATTTGATTAATCAACATTAATAAGCGAATGTTTTAATTATAATAGTTAATAACTTTTAGAATTGATTAGCTCACCTATCGCCGAACAAAATTATGTTAATATTAAGCGATGTGTCAGTATATGACAATATTGCGTTCTCACCGGAGAACATTTTGTCACGAGACGGAGCTGGAACATTTTAGCTTGTACACAAAACTCGGGGACACGTGAAACTTTACGATACAAGGCTTACATTTCCTTGAAACAGTAATAATCGTAAGGTAATAATGTATCTGATACAATGTTTGGACACGAATATTCGTTAGTGAGGCGAAAAAAAGAGAAAGGTTTACGTGTGTATTCGTAATTCACTACCCTGTTGTGTAAATGAACAAATCTGTAACGATAAGTTACAACGTGAAACATAAGCCTATAAAGTCAAAAACAAATCTTATGTTTGTGATAATTTCCTTCCAACCATCGTGCGCCGGTAAGTTAGTAACTTTTAAATCAGATTTTTATGTAACATTTTGTAACCTCCGATCATCACTAGTGAAATATATTACGCGACATAGCAAAAGGTATGTTTTTGTAAAGACAAACAAACAGTCTCTAACTGGGTTACTTTGAAATAATAATAAACGCGTACTTGTTTTAAATTAATTTCACTCTGGCATAACGAGTTTACCGTCGAAATTGATTCAAATAAGTTTAAATGTAAGCCTTTGTGATGGAAATACGGTTAAAGATAAATTTTGTGGAGTTCGGCACGCAGAACGATATGAGGTAGTCAGTTCAAAGGAAATGTCAACGGATATCAATTTTATTTGTGTTGGGAAAACGCATGTTTATTGCGTAAATAGCAGAGAAATTAACTGATGGATCGCCTGATATTTTGTGGTGATCAACACATAGACGTCCATGCATCAAAGGTATTGCCGTTGTGGCCAAGAAGGAAGCGAGGAAGTCGGTTGGTAACGGGTTCCGAACCTGAAAGCGAAGCAAAAAACTACTGCTAGGCATGAGTTCCTTCGATCGAGCTTGTGGGTACGGACCCCAGTGGTATTCAACTGGATTGGTATTGCATTGTACGTTGTTCAGTGAGGTGTAGTACGAGCAGAAGAGAGAGTGAATTCAAGAATAGATGGAGACCTTTACGCTTGTATAGTATGAAACAGAAGGATTGTAACCCTAACGTCACAAATATTGATGGATATTTATGTATTTCCTGTCATCATCAATCAATCCATCTCAAATTGTCGTATTACTGGGTTTGGGTTTCCTCTCTCGATAAGAGGGGTTAGGGCTATAGTCTACCCCGCTGGCCAAGAGCGAGTTGGCAGAATTTACACGCCTTGAAGTTGCACTATGAAATGTACAGAACGTAGGAAAAATCCTTAAATTAAATAATGAAAAATTAACTATGGAACAATCCGCATTTTTTGTTGGTATCACCTTAGATATAAAACTGTAATGGGGCGCCAATATATCGGTTCTCGCAGGTAAACAGAGTAAGATAAGACTGATAACGGACATAGAGACAGCTAGACTTGTTTATTTTGCCTACTTTCATAGCTTTATGTATTATGCTATCCTTATGTGGAGTAAACCAGCTGACATCGATGTAATATTTATATTGCAGAAAAGTGTACTTACACTTATATATTTCCACCCTTGGGGTAGAACTTTTTCTTCAGATTCAAGCGAGACCAAACAGGAAGTATACTTTCTCAAACAAAAAAGGAATTTTCCAAATCGGTTGATAAACGACGGAGTCAGAACTCGGTTTGTCACCTCAGAAGGTAATGAACATAAAAAACAAACTGAGAACTTGCTCTTTTTTGAAGTCGGTTGTCAACAAATAGGCAAAAATTGGTCGTCGCATCACTTTCAAAAGGTTCAGCGTTCCTTTACGGGCTTGGTGTTTGTTTTTACAATGAGGTTTCAAAGTTGATACGTAATTTGCCGATTAGAATAATTTTGCGACGCCTTAAAACACAGTTTATAGGCAAAGGATACTATGATATAAATAAATATATTATTCACTAGCGGCCCGCCCCGGCTTCGCACGTGTATACTTTTATTTTAAACATTTTGAGATGTTTTTATAATTGTATCTTTGTATGTTCCCTAATATTGTAGAACATTTTTTGTTCTATAATCAATAGTTTCCCAAGCGTATGCGACGAAAGAACTTTTTAAGCAAATATTTTTACACCTTGGTTCACGTTACTGAAGTTTTAGCAAGGAAGGATCTCTTATTTTTTTATTAAAAATAATATAGCTTATGTTATTCAGGGATAATGTACCATTCTAATAGTGAAAGAAGTTTTAAAATCGGTTCAGTAGAGTTTGAGTTTATTCGTTACAAACATACAAAAATACAAGGCTTTCATATCTATACTAATTAATAAAATTGGAGTGTCCGTTTGTAATATTAAAATAACCGCTTTTTACTACATGCATATGAATGTATATACGGTACATATACCAAAATAATTTTTTTTACAAATTTTGTCTGTCTGTCTGTTTGTTCCGGCTAATCTCTGAAACTGCTGGACCTATTTTGACGACACTTTCACTGGCAGGTAGTAGGCTGTAATAAGACGTAACTTTGTTAAATTCCACGGGTACGCCGTCGCGGGCACAACACGTTTATAATATTAGTATAGATATAGATTATAGTATAATTTTTTTCTCCGTGCAGTTTGAGTCATAATAGATAAGCCGGCTAGGGCGGTGAGCATGTTCCGCGGGCGCAACGCCATTATCGATAAAAACAAATGAGTCATCGAAGGCAGGTGCACCGTGCACGGCGGTGGTGCAGTATACAAAGTTGCTGCGATATTGTTATGTTATGATCATTGTTTGTCAATTGTTATGTAATTTGTTTTTCATTATTAATACCTGCAAATTAATGCAATGCTAATTTAGTACATATATCGAAGAGAAAATAAGTGTTTTTGCGCATTCGTTCTCTGAATTTCTTTAGTGACACAATGGCTACTCCTTTGTTTTGTACCAAAACGGCAGAATTTATTCAAAATAATATTTTGCCTCTTGGCACCAATATACCAGCACAAGCACGTGTTGTTATCAACAATGTTTTAACATTTTTCACTGAAGTGAAAATAGATCCCAAAAAGTTACAAAGTGTTAATTTCTGCCAAAAATTCCAAGATGAAGACTTGAAGAAATCTCATCTGGCAGAAGAATTCGTAATTCATCTGGATGACGATGACTCTTATGTAGAATGTTAATGTAAATACTTGTAGATTTAATATTAGATATAAGTTATTATCATTATTATCTTTTTTGCTGTTCAATTTAAACTTAGATATAAGTATTTATATTTATTTTAAATCATTATTATTCTTATTTTAATAAATACGTTGTTTTATCTATTTTTCTTTCATTTTTATCACAATCCCACAATGACAAAACTAAATACACTATCGATAACGCTTATCGACAAAAATAATGCGCATCACTATGCCCACCCATAAGGCCCGTGAGTGGGAGTTAGAGCAAAATATTCGTTTCACGGCTCCGACGTTATATGACGCAAACTGCACGGAGAAAAAAAATATACTATAGTATAGAAATATAGACAAGGTGACCTGGAAATGCGATTCTGCGCTGGGTAAAACTTACTTTGTTATTTTATTTGGGAAAACACAACTGTACATTTCATAAACAAATAGACATATTACAAAATAAACAATATATATTACCACTTTGTAATTGCCATAATGATGTTCTGAAAGATGTGCTGTTGACTGGATGATTTCTTTCGTGACAAGATTGTGTAAACTGGTTTATATGGATGATGATCATGTGCATGACGTGTTTTATTGACAATTAACGCTAAGACATTTTCTAGTGATTTTCTAATAATAATATTTTACATGATGAGTACCTATAACTTATATGTAATTTATTCTAATCGTAATAATGTAATTTATTGTATTAATTAATAACGATATAAATTGTAATAAACGTTTGCATACCCATTTGGGGTGAGGATAAATTGTACTATGATTATATAATCTTGACCATCTTTTGTAAACTTTATTCAGCAAATAAATGAAATTGAAATTAACCGTTTCTTCTCTCCTTAATGTTACGGAGCCCTTTGCGGTTAACGGATATTCTCCGTTTCGAAGCGAAACACGTGTTGGTGACGGTATGTGTGTCGGTATATACATAATTTTATTTATCATAAATGTATGTTATCCTTCGTGGGAGGGAGGGAGGTTCTATGCATGTATAGAAAAGTATATACCATCATACATTGGGCTTGCGGATTGTTGCAAAGTAAATTAATACTAATTTAATTACCGGGTTCGGTTACGGTTATGGATATTAAATTATTTCGGATTATCCGATGGTTTCAGATAATTTTGGTGTTTTAGATTGTTTCAGATAATTGCGGATGTTAGATGATTTACGACTTGGAAAAAATATACAATGTATTTACAAGGTAACAATTTGACTTTATTTCTAGTTATTATGTATTGAGTATTATAAACGCAGAAAAAAAACTATAGCCTTAAAAATTAAATAATAAAAACTGTATCAAATGAGAACGACGCGGCTAGTGTATCGGCTCGACTAGCGACAATCTGTCATAGCATATTTTATTTAGACTCTACTGCTATCCGAAATTATCCAAAACTTTTTTATCGGATTCGGTTACGGTGTCGGATATATTTTTATTTCGGATATCCGATAGTTTCGGTTACGGTCACATAGCTCCATAACATCCGTGGCCTGCGTATTAGAAATTCTAAGTGCGGTCGTTTCCCTCAGGGTTGGATGAGTAAGACTACAACTGAAACTTACTACTGAAATATTACAGTATTATAATTCAAATTAATTTACGCTGAAATATTAATGCCAACGGCTGGTGTTGTGGGGCCTGTGACCTACATCATCAAGTGCTTGTATTTTGGTTATTGTCATAAAAAAGGCTGTGATACATGAAAATGTATTTAAGGTGTTCTATTGTGGTATGTTAGTGATGGTACTAATATTAACAGATGAAGTGACGCCGGAACTGCAGTTAACTTCTTGATTAATGACTGCGGTCGTGTTTAGTGCGGCGTCGGTCCGCTCTCTCCGAGCTCGGTGTAAACCGCTTTTATTGACGGATGAGCCTCTAAATACTAAACGGAGATGTCATCTTAAACTGGAACTCGTCGGGATTACTCATCCGGTATGTCATTAGTATTTGAGTTCAGCTTCGTTTATGCAAAAAATTTTTTTTTTATTTTACTGAAAAATTAAATAATAGTTTTCTTCACTCTGAAATCGACGATTCTCCCTTCGTTCCACGCAGCAAACATCATCTAACATCTAACAAAATATTTTAAATTCGACTAGAATACCTTAAGAAATGGCTCATTCAATATTATTTCAAAGTAAAGCTCAAGAATTTTCGTTTCGAAATTCGTTACACGTTTCTTTCGGTGTCAATTGATAATCCGACACGCGATTAAAACTCTCCTATAAATCGGATAAAGTTGGTCAATGGGGTGCGCAATCATCCTAAATTTTTTGAACGATCAAAACAACAGATTTCCCATCAAATTAGGATGCTAAATCGGACAATCTGTAGTTATTTTCATCGGACATTCGACTAAATTGTCATATACAAATTTTTTGATGGCTAACACTCATGTACGCTCAGCCAAAATGTATTCGTCATACGTCCAGGTAATGTTGTTAAAACTTTTAGGTGTCGTACGTCAATATAAAATGTTAAATCCTATCTACACTAGTATTATAAAAAACGTCCGCGAATTATGTGAGTTTCTGTATATGCGATAAGTAATCTTCGAAACCCGGGTAAGTATGCGAAAAATTCCTTGACCATTTGAAAGGTACATTATTCCAGACGGACATAGGATATATATCATGTAGTTGGTTTGAACCCGAACGAAGTTGGGACGGGCCGTTAGTTAGACGTAAATTGATAACTAACTTGTCTGAGTGAATTAATTTGATTTAAAAGGTGTGCCGAGGTATATCATTAGCTGTTGGATTCAATTCAAACTCATAATCATTCAATCATTTAGGTATTCTGTAAGTACACTTATGCACGTCACTTTTTGCTTCTACTACCGTTTCGAAAAGGTGCTTGAGAAGAAACGGCGAAAGGAATAACACATCTTTTAACGTTCAGTAAAACACTGATAGATTCATAGCTACTATTGAAAGATAGAGATCATTTTGTTTTAATCAAGTTTCACATAGTACCTACTGTTGTCTAGGAATATGATACGAGTAAGTAAAACTGGCTTCATGAATAATTTGATAAGTAGTCACCCACCGTTTCTCTATCTCGTTAGATTTGTATCTCAATACCGCTAATGAAACTGCATTTAGACACTTATCAGTAGATAAAAGGATAATATATAAGGCTCTTAATTTACTTTTGACTCATCACTTCGATTAGTATTGCACAATAACAAGACGCAATATGTTTTTAAAGTCGATTTTATTCTTGTCTATACTGTGTGTTGTGAAGCCACAGTTTCTACCCGGCTCCGGGTACCACGATGTTATTGGGATACCCAAAGCTGAGTTTGTAAGGAGATCAGAAGGTTCCGTTCTGAGGATAGTCGGTGGATCGAAGGTACCTCAAGCTGCTGTTATACCTTATCAAGTAAGTCGGTTTATACTTCTTACACAATGAGGACACTACGAAGAAAAAATTAAAACTTAGGGTACAATAAACTAACTCTCGAAATTACTAAGACTTAGTATTTACACTGGTTTTCTTTCTTGCCCACTTTGATTGCTTCTTGACCGACCGAATGCGTTTGGAAATAACAAAATAAAAGCAAAACTATTCTTAATATAGGTTATTGGCCAACTCAAGTACCGCAAGTTAATATGACACCCGAAGGTCCGATTCAAATTCAAATTTAAAATCAATAACATTAGGTATTTTGCAAATAAGCTTATTCACGTAATTATTTGCTTCCACTACCCTTTCCAGAAGGTTCTTTAACATTGAGAAGAAGAAACGGAAATAGTAACTCCTCAGCGCATGTTTTAAAACAACATATGTCAATTACGAGATAAGTTTTAAGCTGTGCGGAACTGATTTCAGCACTGTTATTTCCAAGCGTTCTAGTAAATAATATATTAATTTACGAGTAGGTATACCATAATATCCTTTACCTAAAAGCTAAGGTTTACCGCGTCGCATAAAAGTTCCAATAGGTAACTCACTTATCAACTTTGGAACCTTATTGTTAAAACGAATATCAAGCTCCATTACCCACAGGACGCTAAATATTTTGAACCAGATATAAAAACATAACCAAAGCCTATTTCTTGTTTCACGATTAGGTGTATCACTTTACTGCTTTACTATTACCCATAAAATATTAGTACAGGTTACGGTGACTATACCTAATTTTTAAAATTTTCCGCTTAATAATTAACGTGACATTAACAAATATAGCTATTTAGAAAACATATACAGAATCATTGTCAGCCCATTTACCCCACATTAGGATACTAGAAGAAGTAAAGACTACGAAAAATGGCAGAATAAACAAATCTAGCTGTCTCTATGTGTGAGCATTTCTTTTTTCCCAGGCTGGTATTGTTGTAACTTTGACAACTGGCTGGACATCAATTTGTGGTGGAGCTCTCGTTTCTCCCACGAGAGTCCTGACTGCAGCTCACTGTTGGTTTGATGGCAAGAGCCAGGCGAAACAGTTTACCGTAGTACTCGGCTCCGTCACGTTGTTCTCTGGTGGCACACGGATCACAACCGCCAATGTGGTAGTACATCCTTCATGGAACCCTACTGCGATAACTAATGATATTGCTATGGTCGCTATTCCACAGGTTAACTATGACAGTAAGTAGAGATATTAACTGGTTTCAGGTGGTTCATTGCGGTATAAGCTAGTATTTTCATCTGTAATTAAAATTATCCCTTTAGTCTAGTGGTTTGAACGTAGGCCTCCCGCACGGGAGACTCAAGTTCGAACCATGTACACATTTTAAATTTTTCAATTATGTGCGTATTACGAAGCAGTTATCACTGGCTTCATGAAGGAAAACATCGTGGTGAAACCTACATACCTGAGAGTTCATCATAATGGTCCCAAAGGCATGTGATGCCTGCCAACCTACACTTCGCCAACGTGGCGGAAAATGTATAGACTTAACCCTCTTGTTGTGAGAGGAAACCCGAGTCCAGTAATGGGACATATGTAATGTAATTACAATAATTACAATGCAATACAATGCTACGAAACGTAGCGCATTGCGAGGTAACGCAATACAACGCAAGACAACATTTCAGTTGTAATTAAGTAAAACGATTTGATGATATTTCAGACAATATTCAGGCTATCCCTTTGCCTACGATGGCGGAAGTGAATGACAACTTTGCTGGGTTGACAGCAACGGCCTCCGGCTACGGAAAGACAAGCGATGGTAACTGATTTAAAGTTGATGATATGAAATATTGATTGTAAGCCTTTTTTTAGTTAACGATAAGTTAGTTACTTTGTTATTTGTAATTTGCTACTTATTATTTAGATGAAGTTGGAGTATATCATACGATGTTGCTCCTCAGCGCTGAGACAAACTGAGAGACGAGAGATTTATACCGTGTTGGTTTGCTTTCCTACAGCAATGTTACCATATGAGCATGGTTGATATAATCAACGCATCTGTAATGGTTATATTCAGCACTTTTTACACATGACCGATCTCTATAATTTTATCATCTTTATGTGTTCTAGCTCAAAATAGTTTCCCCCCAACGACTTCCTTACATCACGTTACACTTAACATCATATCGAATGCTGAATGCCAGAAGAGTTTCGAGGTGTCGCTGCACGGTAGCCACCTGTGCACCAGTGGCAAAAACAAGGTTGGCACTTGCGATGGTGACTCGGGTGGTCCTCTCACTGCGGTGCGAAATACAAGGAGGATATTGGTGAGAAATGTTCTTTTAAATAATAATAAAAGCGTTCGGTTATAAACTTTTGAACGAGTAGAATAAGGCTGATGTAACCCACTAATTAAATAAAGGTGTTCTCTCAGTAGAATAAGTTCTGAAAAATTCAAGGGGTCAGTAACAAATTCTGTATTTATATACCTAAATCATTATTATTTTTAACCATTCTATCAAAATATTCAAATAAATATACCATTGATTCATATACCGACGCCATATCTCTATCGAGTTATCGACAGAGTTAAGCAATCGGAGGCGCGGTTGGTATCGATGGTTCGAGTTTCTATAGTTAGGAGTTTAGTTGCGAACTATAAATACTTTTAGAATTCCTATTATGTAAAGCATAAGTAGAATTACAAAATTTAATTCCCAGCCTTACATTCCGTATTCTCTGAATGTCATGAACATAGTCAAATGACACAACATAAATTCCTACAATGTGGCAACAAACACTTTTTTCACATAAGTGTCTCCTTCAACCGTTGACCCAGAAATTTAAAATTACATTTATCCGCTTATCCGTATTTCAGGTGGGGATCGTTTCTTTCGGACTAAGCGATGCGTGTCAATCAGGCTACCCGTCAGTGTACACCCGCGTGACAACTTTCCTTAATTGGATAAAACATCAAATGTAAAACTGTCAAATAATATGAAATAAACTTTGGTCAAATCGTTTTTTTTCGTTTTCGATTCATTGGTAGAATAGAAATTTGTTTTGACCCATCTTCGATATCTAAATCAATTAGGAGTACTACGTAGTGAACGTTCTACATCTTATTTGACATATGCAAAAACGGTCTTCTATAGGGTACATTTTGGAGAGTGTGCACAGGAATTGTTCCAATTAGTTTCCCCATCGCCGTTCCTCCATCGGACAACTCGACGTACGGCAGGTATCCACCCTTACGTAGTGAACGTACCACCTGCACGGACGACGCGGTTTACGTCTTATGTAGTGCGCAATTCTAAGGACTGAAATAGCTTGCCCGCGTCGGTGTTCCCGGCTGCTTACGGTGTGGAAGTCTTCAAGAGGAGAGTGAATAGGCTATTTATAAGTTAGTGTGTTCACCATCTTAGACTTCACCACCACTCACCATTAGGTGGGATTGTTGTCAAGCATTAACTTATTTTATGTAAAAAAAGATATGCCATAGATCTGTTGCTGTGACATGAATACATAGTTCGGTAAACTTTGCTATTGTAATACTATATTAATTTTATAAAATACTAGTTGCCCGTTCCTACGTCGTAAGAAATCAATAAATCATTATTATACATGATGGAGAAGTAGCCTCCATAGTTTTTAAAGGGTGTGATGATTAATGTTTGGATTTCGAAAGGAAATTTCAATATTACTTGCTGATCTTTGGATATTCCTCTGGCAGCGTAACGACATCCCTGACAGATCCGTACTGTACGAGAGCTCGAGCACGAATGATCAAGCGTCACCAGTGCAGCCGTATTTACTGCTTACTGCAGTTCTTGACAGGCCAAGGTTGTAAAGTAGGTTATAGAGAGATTTTACTGGTATACCTCTCGTTCCCACTTCTACCACATATACATTAACTACTTAGCCACTTTTGGTTAATTTATTAGTTAGATCGTAGTATTTATTAATTTTTTTAGTATGGTTTTTGTGTATATTTGTTTCCCAAGGTACTAAACGTTTGATTTGTCTAGAAAAACGGAATATGTCCGGTCTGCATGAACACCCACCTTCTCGGGGATTTTATAGTCCTGTCCATACGTATCTATTAAAATAGTCCAATCAGGTGCAGTACCTAGGATTCTTCTCAATACTTCTTAATCTTCCAAGCTTGCTTTTGGAATTCACCTTAGAGCATTCCTTGAATGAATTAAGTTAATTTATCTTTTATTTGTGGTCAATCTTTTTTGGCCTCTAGCTACTGAAAGACTTATTGCTTCATTGCGTGAGTAATGATCCCTATCAAAGAGCACTTTGCAACCTACAAATAAGTGCCTAGCTGTACCTGTTGCCTCACCACAATTATAGCAAGTTTTTTCCGAGGCTTTCCTACATCTTACTTAATTACCCTTGTCTGGGAATGTACATCGGAAGGCATTAAGAATTTTGATAGAGCAGGAGACTACGAAGACCTTGAATAATGACAAAGATTTTGGACATAATATTTTTTTGTACACAATCACCCACATCCTTACCACATTTCTTGATATAAATCACGGTTTATCATCAAAATAAATATTAAGACAATACAAAAACTTTTACTAGATTGTAGTCATCAATCCTCCTTTCATTGATTTTTATAAGAAATAATATTATCGATTGTTTCTTAAAATCAGACTCGGATGATCTTGAGAAATGTTAAAGAGAGAAACAGCTACATAAGTGTTTAGAACGACAATTATACTTCGGAACTTTTTACATAAGACTTAATCCTTGAATACCACCTGGTGGTAAGTGCGATGTAGTGTTGAGTGGTAATTAAGTACACTAAGTAGCTCAGTAAGAGGCTCTTTAGTCTTGCTTTGAAGATACTCACATTTTCCGAAGCGAACACAAATGTCGGGTCTTGGGCGACTTATATCAATCCAATGTATTTTGTAAATGAAGAAAAAAGGTGTTTTCTTGAAAAACATTTGTTTTTAATATTCTCAATAATATCGCCAAATAGATAAGAAGCTTTGGAGTGTAATGTTCTTATTATGCTTGAGTCAATATAACCTCTCCAGCTCGTGTTGCAACGTATTGAACGACTTACGAGATAACGGGGTTAGGTCGTTTTCTGTTAGACATTAATTCTGAGAATCGATAAAAGTGCGAGTTACCCGGAGTATCTTCGATCACCAACGTGTGGGTGGTCTTAAGCGTTTCAAACGTTCATTTGCATAGGTAATAACTTATCATCAGTTGGCTTGTTCTCGGCTGTAGATTGAAAGTGGTATTAATTGAATTTGTCTTGTCAAAGCTTTAAAACTGTGTAGAAACAGACAGTATCAAGTTCATTTTAGGTAAAAATCTCTTTGATAAAGGCTTTTGTCTGGATTAATACTTAGACAAGTATCACTGAAGAACGTGATAATTTTGACAAAGGCAATACCCGAACTTTTTCGGAACGTAAGTTTGCTGAAGAAAGCAGTAATCATCTAATTGGACCTCATCTAATTCGCCAGGCTTTCAACAAATCACGATTAATTAACTTTCGCGTAGAGAAAAACTGGCGCAATAACAAGTCCTTTGAAACGAATGAAGACTCATCAACTGGAGTGCAATCGCTAATTGAGATTTATTGATTGAAAAGATGCCATTGTCTTCGTTTGGAAATACTTCTTTACTTAGTGTTTTCGATAGTGATTTTATCTTAGTAAATTAGATTTGGTTTGAATAGTAATAAAATATGTGTAAATCAATTTTGTTTTAATTTATTTATAAAATAACTTTGGCCTATTCTTTGTTAAAGATTAAGATAAAGGTCTATTAAAAATTTGGATGCAATGTTTGGGGCTGAAAGTTTAAACTTATAGAAACCAGTATGTGAAAGCAGAAACAGACTAGATGGGTTAATGTGTTGAGTTGGGATGGATACATGTTTAGTGGTCACGTCACGTATTGTACTTCTGTAACTTTGGAAGTTGTAATGTTATAATTAATAGATCTAGAAATTTAGAAGATAGAATGTATTAAACTATTCCTGGAGGTTACAATAAATATGTTATAATAATATAAAAGAGACAACAGTATAAAAGCAGTAAAATTCACTTGTAAGTAGGTCTTGCCCTATAGCTAGGCCCGTAGCTTCTCCGGCGTGTAGCGCGGAGGCTTTGAAGACAGGAGCGCGTGTTAGGGCGCACGACACGTTCGGAGTTTTCGTCGTTCACCGCACAGAGACCTAGGCGCGTGGAGCGTGTGTTAAGGCGCACGAGAGGTTCATAGTCTCCGGTGTTCAGCACACGTAGGCGTATATATTAAAAATTAAAGTAATTACGATGACAATAATTTGCCAAATACTTGACAACAATAACAAAACATTAATTATAATAAAATAATTAAAGAAATTACAAATTAACTGGATACAATATACAAGAAATTATAAAAGAAGTTTACCAGGTCAATATTACAAAAGTTACAAAGTATGCGAGTACTTAAATATTAGGTACATATAAAAGAATGTATCTATATCTATAAGGCACCACCGACAATGTTCGATAATCAGCAAAGATGATCAAGAACAAAGGGGTAAATGCGTTTATTCATTCGTTCATATACATTATTTTTTTCGAGGGGGGAAACCCTTAAAAGGTACCCGGTGCTGTGGGAGCGACACCGGGTCATGTGAGGATTTTTATCGCACTAAAACTTTCCTTTGATCTTCCTCAGCGCTATGTACAGGATTCCAAGATCTCCAACGGAACGCAACCGGAGTCCTGAGCGCGTGTCCCGCCGGGCTCTGCTCGTGATGAGCCTCCGCTCATCCCCCGCCTACTGGTGTTTACAACGGTACGCGGCTACGTATACCGTCGTCCTTCCCGAGTTCGCTGACTGGACGGTTCCACCCTATTGGAGCTCCCACCCTAGCCGCCCTCAATCCCGGCGGCCCCCTTCTTTTACAACTTTTACGACAGACAGGGAATACCGTAGCCCTATTCTGGTCCCGAGCTACATTAATACCCATCCGTCGCTCATCGTTCTTACTCTGGATACTTGACTAGTCATATATAAACCGAAATTTGGCGTTTGTCAATATGCTCTTCTTCTGGTTATATTAATTCTTGGGTTACTTAACGTAAGTACGTAACGATAAATGTGTAGCAAAAATATATTTTATCCGTAAAATTACGCGTCAAATGACAAATAACTGTTCCATTAGGTAATTCTACAGAATATTGTAGACGAAACTACTCTCTTTTTCGCGCCAAATAGATTGAAAGGTTCTATAATAAAACGTGGATTCGATACGTCACACATCAAATAGTAGTTAAGATTGAATTTTTTTTTTTCATTTAATAAAACAAAATTTAATCTACAAAATACGATATATAATGTTGGTCGTTCGAAGATACCGTAATAAATCGTCAAGTTTAAGCAATCCCTAATTATGTATGTAGAGACTTTAAGAGGCATTTTATATATATTAGTATGCAAATTCATATCACATTTGCCGGTACATTAATTTATTTCAGTATTTGATGGTCCGTAGTATCAAAGAGAAACAATTACGAAGAAAATTTGTCATCCGTGACTTAGCTATTCGGTAGTTTACTCTATACCTCTTGTATTACGTCAAGTGTTTCATGTCAATTGTGTCCGTAATAAAATCTATATTGATGTATACTAATATTATAAAGGGAGTGTGCGACTTTTGTGACTTTGTATATATGCGGAAAGTAATCTACGGAGATTATTGCTCTATCGTTTTAAATAAAAACGCGGAATGCGTTACAGAAAAAAGGTAGGCAGTTGTTCTTTTCAAAACTTATTGATTTTACGGGGTTGTATGGATACTCCTAAGAGTATTCATACAAGATTCGTGTACTGTACGTGAAGGAGTACATCTAACATAAAAAGTCAAAAGCATGTTTATTTATTTGAATTTTATAGAATTAATATTAAAGATACTTCCAAATATGGCTGATAAATTTGTTCAGTATTTTTAGCATATCAAAATTTTATATATTGAATAAATTTGGATCGGTATCTAGAGTACCATTGTATAAAGCATTTC
The DNA here is from genome assembly GCA_003671415.1 of Megathymus violae. NCBI lineage: Eukaryota > Metazoa > Arthropoda > Insecta > Lepidoptera > Hesperiidae > Megathymus > Megathymus violae. The sequence continues at coordinate 1,800,373 of PDGT01000054.1, forward strand.
AAACTGTAAGGGAGAAAAGACCAAAGCTAGGCTTTGAGAGAAATTATGCTGAATAACAGTAACCCCTCGTCACATAAATTACGTAGCATAAAGGTATTTATTGAAGAATTTGGTGTTGAAACCCTAATTCACTCACCTGATAATTTCTTTTGTCTAATTGTGAAAGAAAAAATTGAAACAAAGTTTCTTTCGCGTGCCGAAAAAGCTGTGGCTGCCTACGACGTAGCGATTTCTGACCTGTCGGAACAAGACTAGCAAAAGTGTTCTCAAAGTTGGCTTAGATGAACGGAACTTAGTATAGAGCATGAGAGAGTATTTTTTTAAAAGAACAGAGTATTAATTTTTAAAAATAAGTAAATAGTACTAATTCGTTGAATACATTTTCTTTATTATAATGTAAAGTTTACAATATAAAATACGTTACTTAATATGAATTATACCGTATACAGTATATAGGAACTATATGTACACGTATACAAATTATTAAATTAAGAATTATAAATTATTTTATTTTATCTTCATACCATCGAACGGTGAAAATTATTAATGACGTAGGTACAAACAACTTTGTATTTATAATCTGTGAATTTTGAATGCGAATTTTAAGGAGGTAAGTATTTCTTGTGAGAACTTTATCATTAACAAAAAAATATGATTTAATATCATATACATATGTATAATAACGTATTTCCTTTCAAACTTAACTTGTGTCAATCATGAGCAGTCATTCATTTAACACGAGAATTTTTTTAATTCCCTAGGTTTTTTGGTCCTTGGTTAAGATGCCAGTCCACGGAATAAAAACCAGCTTAACAAATAATTCTTATTTACTACTGACACATAATACACTTACAATATCTCAGTAAGCATTGAATAAAATCTATAAACAGGAGTACCGACCAACGCGTCACTTTAAACCAATTAAATTTGCAACTGTTTAGTTATTATATTTGTTTATAAACACATTTCTTCTCATTTCAACGACGTCTCTGGTGACCTGAGAGCTGGCGTGTATTTCGCGCAAAGAATTAGTATAGCGATTCAAAGAGGAAATGCTGCAAGCATTTTGGGAACCTTTCCCAAAGACAGCGATGCTGCAAATTTTTTTTGGTGGTATTTTTTCTTTTTCTACTTTTGGTATCATGTAATTAATTGTATATATGTATATTTTGTAAATAATTCCTTAAGAATATTATTACAATTCCTTATAATACTGTTTACTTAAATAAATTTAACACGCAGATGACATTAGTTCAATCACGAGATGGGCACGTGGTATATATTTGTTACTGTTTAATTGTATTTAAAAAAATAAATTATAGTTAAAAAAATAAACTAAAAAACACGCTATAACTAGTTCGGTTTGCTATAAAAGCGTGTTTTTTTAGTTATTTTTTTTTTAACTACAATTTATTTTCCTAATTTTTAGTTTAAAAACGACATCAAAAGTAATTATAATCAAGAGCCTTTTCCAATTATATCCATATACAAGAATGACATTGACCATCATTCTGTGGACGGTAAACGGACGAACTAATCTAGATATTTTATTTTTATCATATAGATCCTAGCCAGAACATCCGAAAAAATTATTGCATTGCCTCAGCTCTCGACCTCTGTGCAAATTTTCAAGCTGATCAGACAACTGGAAATTGGTGAAAATAACGTTGAAAGATTCCGTTACATACAAACATGTACAGGTCAAGCTTGTACATATAAGCGTGTTAAAAAGAAAAATGTATGTTACAATATTCGGGCGGCGAAGTAAGTAGTAAGGAAATAAATAGTAAGGAATACACTTATCTAAATGTTACATGTTTTTAACAATCAAATAACTATGTAGAGTAAGTGTTTTCATAACCGAATAACTTCCTGAAAACTTTGTTACTTACTACCACTGATAAAGTTTTTATAAAATATCACGAGATAAATATGATATAAGCGTTTATCGGAAACATTCAAAATGTATTTACGGCAATAATCCAGTAATAGTAAATTATCGAATACCAAAACGACAAACAGTTTTGTATTGATGTGTAATAACATTTTTCTCGTTTACAAATCCCCTTACGATAAAACCGGTTATTTGAAATATCTTCGCTATTATCAGAAGAAAAGTTCATAACCTATATTCCGAGCCATAGATGCCGAATTTAGCACAACAATAAAAAGTAGGTACATAATAGCACATTACAGACTTATTGCACGGGGGCGTTGACATACTCTGCAGCAATAGGTATGTGGATTATTAATTTAAAATCAATTAATGTTCGCTAGTCGAGCACTTGTGTTCTGAACTAATTGGATTAATTTGAACTCCATGGTTAATTGTAGCGAATGACGTATTAATTAGAGGCCGCAAAGTTACGATTAGTTACCACCTTCCTCCTAGAATCAACCGTGATATGTTGTTGACGACCCCGTAGCTCAGTTCGTAGAGATTTTACCTGCCGAGCGGGGGATTCGATTCAGATTCGATTCGATTCGAGAGTGTGATAGATCATCGGTAATTGTGATGTCATAATTATTTGTATAAGTCTGTGTCAACCGCAACCCAAGGAATCCAGGGCGCGTGGGTATGTGTTTATTAATTTTACCTATATACGAGTAGTAGCGGCCCGCTCCAATTTCGTTCGGGATGAAAAAATATATTTATCCCTATGTCCATCCGGAATAAGAATTTGAATAATATTTGAATCTGGAATAAGATTCTTTCAAATAAATAGGCAGTGGCTCCTGTGATTACCCTCGGCATATATCCGAACTCTTAGAATTCGTACTCTCTCTTTAAAATATTAGTATAAGTTATTTAGGTTAAGACAAAACCGTTTAGTATCCTATTTTTTCCGTACTCTTTTCTCTTAAAATTATTTTAATAAAAAACTTTAGAAACAAAGAGTTATTTAATTTCATCGAATAAGAGGTATTATTTATTAATGTGTTTTACATGCTCCTTTGCAGTGTATGAAAGAAATAAGCGAGGTACTAAAGTAATTATAGGTAATTTGTAGATAGCAAGTTATAGATAAAATTGCAGACATATCTTGACTTGACCTTTGAATGTTTTTAAAGAACTATCTTATGTGCGATGAATTTGAAATTCTAAAGCCTGAGGTCAACTTTTACTCTAGATATATTATAAAACAATGACCTGTCGTAGGGAATAGATTTATATGGGAACAAACTAACGCAGTTAGCTGAAATTAGCTAATAAATCATCCAGTAACGAAGCGGGCTCTTTGATTCGGCCTAATTACGTAGCCCAAAGGCAATTAGGATGGCTGGACTTGACCCTCGGTGGAGCATACTGTAACAAAAGCTTCTCCTAGCTTATTTCACTTCATGTGTGATAGTTGACAAAATATTACCTTTGAATAAACTTGTATCCAAATAAAAAGATAAATAAAAAAAACAAATTGAACATAGTTTTCATACGATGGTTTAAGAATAGATTTTGCGATTTTTTATATAACCAGTCGACGTAGTCCCTGATGGTAAGTGGTCATCTTCGCCCATGGACATCAGTAACGCCAAAGGTACCTGGAAAACGAAGCATGAGACCTGCATCATTACTGTCTCTTTGACATTGCAACTGAAACACATATGAAACATTTCACGGTTTATTTTAGTAGGGGGTGGTTGTTAGCCGGATGATCAAAAGATATAGTGATAAAGGTAAAGATAGGCTATAATTTCTATCCGCTATTTTAAATTTACCAGCGTCAGAAGTAAACATTTCGTTGTATTGATCTATCTATCTATATACGTGTAATAACATTCTAACTGATCGCTTTCTGCACATGAACGATATATGAAAATACTATTTTAGGGGCTTTTATTAACGCAAAAGAACCCAAAACAGTAGCTGTTAGAATTTTTTGTCAGTTCGCCTGTTTGTCTGTGCGTTTGTTCGATATAATCTCAGAAACGGCTTATGCGATTTCGTTACGGTTTTCACTAATATATTGCAGTAAGCGTTACTTAATATTTACAGTTCGTTTCATTTCAATCTGTCCATCGATAAAAGTTATGTTTTAATATATGTATTTCTAATTCACAGAACGTGAAAAACCCAGTTTTAATGCAATGCAGATGCTATTTGTAAGCGTAAGGTAGTTTTTCTAAAGTGAAGCGAGGGCAGTTCGCTAGTATAAAATATAACATATATTTGTCACTAATAAAACTAATTATATTCGGTACATATAGCCAGTACTACAAGAAGAAGAAGAAAGAAGGGTAAAAAGTTGGAACAGAAGTTGGTCACAAGTTAATATTACCCCTTAAGATATCTTAAGCTTAAGCTGGTAATTTGGAATATACACTGGACGATACAGTGTTAAAGTTGATATAATATCTTGAAGATTTAATATGAAAACAGGTTTATTTGAATCCAGAACTCGATACTCCAATATATTGTTTCAGCTTAGTAACAGAAACAAAGAACAAGTTATACGACGTATTGTATCTTTTGTTACTTGGAAGAGCTCCAAGGAATATACATCAATTAAGTTTCGGTATCTTAACAACCGCTAGGGGCTGTGCTCACTGCTGCCTTAGAATGATTACATGTCATGTATTTTATCAAAGAAAATATATCAATCATTAATTTAGTAATATTTCATCTACTTTGTATTTAATCTTAATGCTTTGACTAAGTGAAATAGGTTTCCATGTTGGTTACCTGCTCCGGTGTCATGGTGAATGAGTCAAGTTGGAATCCTGGAAGTATTTCTACTAACATTCGTACACCAACACATGTTTTGCCCCGAATCGGAGCATCATCAGAGGAAGTAGAGTTTTCGAAAGTTAGTCGCTAATTAAACGCCTGCTATCGAATGCGGGCCTTTATATTCATTATTACATTGAAAATTTATAAAAAAAAAACATTTATTAGTGCAATAGAATACAAAATAATAATTTTTACAATTTTTGTCTGTTTGTCGGTGCCTTTGTTCCTACTAATCTCCGAAGCGGCTTAACCGATGTCGTTATGGTTTTCACTAATGTATTGCAGTGAGCGTCACTTAATACATAAAATTTGTTTCATTGAAATCCGTCCATAAATATCAAATTTATGAATTGATATATGTATTTCTAATTCACAGAACGAGAAAAACCCAGAAAAATGCAGATGTTATCATTAAGCGTAAGGTAGTTTTTCCGAAGCGAAGCGAGGGCATTTGCTAGTAGTAAATATAAATAACTATATCAAGAACAAAACCTTTATTAAAACTGGCAACTAAATTTCTAACTTGCTTCGAAATGAACGGTCATGTGAATGTTATTAACTTTACTACATCCTGGGGCAGTAAACATTATATCATCGCATCAAAGTTTTATGTGTTTAGGGCCAGCAATTTTATACTGTGTTAACGTGTCCCTTGATACTAATGAGTAAGGCCGTGGGAACAAGCATTAGGTTGTGTTTTATATAAATAGCTGACAAACGTGCAAACAGGCCATCTTAATACGAGTAAGTGGTCACAATCAATTAAAATCACTATAACTTTTTAAACCGGATGGCATTGTAGAGACTTTTAAATTGTATATAATTATATAATTGTATGAAACTCTCAGTGTTGGTTGGTTGCATTTTTATTGGTATAAATTGAAATTTAATTTAAAAGAAAAGTGGATCCAAATGTGAACTTCTAGTGATTGAATTAGCTTGACTTAACTAGAAACGTTCATAGTCCCAAGACCTGAGTCCATTGTAATCGACCGACAGAGTTAATTGTTATAAAGATTAGTTAGTAAGTGGCTGGATATCGTTCGTTAAGTACTGTCAGCAGTCTTCAGGTAAGAGCTTCTGATACTTGGGTAACGCTCACCAATCTACTGGAGCTCCATGGTTTTGTACTCTGCAGACCTCTTCAAATATGAGGAGAGATCTGTGCCCTGCAATATATTGCTAATGGGTAAAAACCACACACGTAATTTGGTCCCAGAAGCACGTTAATATGAAGTGGACGATATGTCCATTTTCTATCACCATATCAATAAGACCTGGTTAAGTTCCAAACAGACTCCCGCGATTTAATACTAAAATAATAATATAAACATGTCCAATATATTAAAAAACAAGTTAGAAGTTAGGATTGTTTTTTAGGTCGTCTTGTAAACTAACTTGTTAGGATTTAAATTCTAGATTTAGATTTGTATCTTATGTTGACCATAATAAATTGATAAATTTAACGTAAGCATAAGGGTGTCTCGACACTATTAATTAGCTTCGTAAAATCTTGTTTCTTAACGTATTCAAAAAGTAGTCATTAATGGAATAGAATCCTCAGAAGCAAACATCATGATGGGAGTGTCCTGAGGTTCAATATTCGGGCCACAACTATTTTTAATATATATCTATAACCTTATTTCACTATAGACTTGTCTAAAACTGTATTGTTTGCTGATGACATTTACTTTTTACAGTATATAGAAGAAAACAATGTTTTGATGATGTAAGTAATATTGTATTATAATTGTTACACTGGTTTACATGTTAAACTCACCTTATGTTAATCGCTAAAAAACGAAATGTATTAAGTTCACGTTATCAAATGTAAAACAAGTGTCAACTTAGATTCTTATGAATATGGAAGTGCTTGAAGTAGTAAATTTAATCAAATTTCTTGGCATTATTATGGAACAAGACTCACGATTATATCGTAATCGTCTCGTGTCGTCATATTGAAATCTTGTCAGAGAGACTTACGCTATTAAGAAAGTGAGGATCTTGCGTAGAAACAGAACAGTTTACTTGCTGTTTAATATAGTTTATTTTAGCTACTTTAACAGTGCGATGACTAAAATTTAGACTTAGCAAAACGGGTGGCGCATACATGGGTAGATGTATGAATATTTATATTAAAATTCCGTCATAACTGACGGAAATTCCATATTGTAAATTAAAAACTCACGCCAAAAGTATTCTTCTGAAAAAAGGTTATTAAAAATGATAACTTATTAAAAATGATAATTTGCACAGAATTTGATACACGTTGCAGAAGAGTTTGATATATAGCCATAAGTAGCAGGAAGTGCTTTCTGTAACTGTGAGCAGGAAAAAAACTGCTTGGGAAACTCACGGTAGGGGTTTGTTGAAGCAACGGCATAAGTAGTTTGACTTTCGAAAAGTGTGTGTTGAAACTAATTTCGAATAAATAATAATTAATTAATTCATTCATTCCTTCATTCATATCCTTCTAAATAGCAAGTCATATCATTTAATACATCACATGGCTTAATATATTTTATCTAATTTATTTTCTAAAATTTAACTGTTTCATTAATTATATTAACATCTGTCTCTAGATCATTGATATATATGAATATGTTCATGTGAATAGAGGGTCTGATAATACCAACACTGTTTTATTATAGTGTGTTGAGAATGGCATTAAATTAGCGATCGTTTCTACCATATATGTACGTGCAAACTGTGGAATGAGCTTTTTTCGGAGATCTTTCCGTTTTCGCTTTGAAATGAAGCATCCTCAGAGTAAGTAGACTCTACGAGTGTAAGCCGCAAAGTCGACTTTGTCTACTCACCCTGAGGATGACCCGTTTCGGAGCGAAACAGGTGTTGGCGTATGTTGGTATATACTTTTATTTATCATAAATGCATGTTTTGCTTCGTGCGAGGGAGCGAGCTTTCATACGTGTATAGAAGTATATACCATGATACATTGTGCTTGCGGAATAATAGTTGTAGTTGTAACATATGGAACCATAATCACAAAAACTAACAATCTTTGATCTCTCTTCGTATATCCAACCCTCGGTGGACAAATTAGTTTTCCGGAATTGACAAGTTGATACAATGTCTCACGTAACCCCCAATGTGTATAGTTTTCAAGGAGTTATAAACGAAGGGGTAGGCGTCGAACATTGAATATGAAGTGGGCGCAATCAGACGTTTTTCGTTACTCTGGAAAGTTTCTCGCAGAACTTTCAGCTTAACTCTGCCTAATTGCAAACAGCAAACGATAGGAGATATATATTTATGTCGCAAATTTTTATGTATTCATATTTTTCTATGTTATATTGTAACTTGATTCATATTTTGTTCCAACGAATGAACTGAATTCACTAGGAGTTCAGGAACCGCGGGTAGCATGGTATGCATGAGACGTTACAAACTCTCATAGCCCGAGACTAATCATTTATATATCACTTAAATGTATGCCTCGATCTGAGACTGTTCGTTCGACAAACAGTGACACAAATTAGGCCATAGGTTAATGGCACAACAGTTGCCAAGACAATTGTGGAAGTGATATTGAGCTGCGGGGTGCCTGAGAGAGTTTTTGTTCAAGAAGGAATTTTTCATACAATTACAAATTACTTCCTTTTAATGAAATACGTTATTGCGAAGTCATTTTTAATGTATTTGAATTAAGTTCATTGAACCGACTTCAATGTGAAGCTGGAAGCCAAAGTGTCGGTATTGACATAATACGGTTCCTAATTTATTTGTTTTAACACACACGGGTAACGACTCCACTATAGGGAAATTAATCACGATAATTTTATCATCAGTTATCGCGGTAATAGACCATTGTGATGTCCGTGACATAATTCAAAATACGCTAGTTAGTTACCTCGTTAATAGTTTATGGTTATTGCAAAAGCATAGATGAATTTGTAATTTTAAGGCGGTTTTCACACTAGCAACATGGACTGGTGACATTTTTTATAGTTATATATTATAGCAAGTCAGCATGTATATAAAATCCGAGCTGATGGTAGGTGGTGCTGCAGTTGTCTATGGTAAAGCGTATTACTAACTTAGTAAAAGTTTTTGACTTTAACTCATCCGTAGTATAATAGTACGGAACACTGATTTAAAAAAGTTATTGCAGTCTTTCGAATTCTAAAAAATAAAGAAGCAAACCAATAATCTACAAGTATTGTAATAATAATAAAATTGTAATTAATTTTATTTTCGAAATTTTATAGTAGTAAGTAGGCTCTTTGTCCCTGTCTGTGTGTGCGTCTGACCACGTATCACACAAAAACCACTTAACAGATTTGGATCATACTCGGCATTTTAGTAGCTTATGTTATCGGTCAAAATCTAGGATACTTTTTATCCAGGAAAATAGAAACATTTCTGCGGGATAGGAAATAAAAGTTTATGTGGATATTCTGTTAAATGAAATTTACAGAACTAACAAAATCTATTCCTGAAACACTACGATGCTACTTGTATACTTAAGCATAGTAGTTACTGCATTGTCCTTTAAATTTCGAAGTATTTTACTTATATCATTCACCGAGTATCAACTAAGTGATGGCATTTAGAATACATAAACTACTCCACTGTTTCAGTACGGATCAGTGGAAATCTAACGGAAAACAAAAATTTCTTAAGCTCGTTATGGATTAAAAAATGAACGGAGCTTCACCTATTACTCATACACCATATGTTCTCTTACTTTCTGTTAAAGTTATATTTTTCTATCGCCTTTTTTGTAATAATTAAATAGTTTTGGCATTACACTATGCTAGGTACATACATAGATACGTGAAATGTTAAAGGACATGTGAAAATAGGTCAGAGCTAGATTATGAAGAAAACACAAGTTAATAAATTTAATTACATATATAATAAATTTAATTTCGGAAACTAAGGGCAGTTTAGGATTAAAAACATTATTTTAGGTAGATAGTTTAGATAATTACGACATCTGGAACTGAAAGAAAATTAAGTTCATTACATTCATATACTACATACACATACATAGACAAAAAGCTAATATAATTCCAATAAGTGTAATGAGTTATTCATCTTGTAACATAAAGACATGTCAATAAATATACTAGCCATACAGAGACCTACAAAATTTGGCAGATTTATCTTGACGCCAGAATTTGTCATCGCGCGCCCACAATCTGTCTCGTCGAGGTCACGCCCTAAAATACCATTACTTAGTAGGCCATAAGTTAGATTTCCGCACAAGACATAAATTTTGCCATAATACGGCTTTTAAGATCATTAAAAGACAAGTGCATTATTTACTGTTTCTTTTCGTTCTTGAATTTTATGCATTGAAATGACTGGTTCTTAATTCGGTGTAGGCGCGATCTTCATCTAATCTTGCGTCCGATCTTAGGAAACCTTAGAATCTTTTGTAATGGTAAATCAATACAAGTGATGAATTACGTAAATACTGAGTAAAAGTACTAAATACGTAACTTTCGTAATACTAAAAGTGCACATTCATTATAAAATCATCGAGCAGAGAGTATGAAAGGAAAAAATGACGAAGCAGAGCTGGCGTTGAAGGTGGTAAATTAAAATTACTGTTTATAAAAAAGGTTGTAGTCACAAAACACTTGTATCATGTATGTAACAAGAAAGTTTATTATATGTTTTCTAGCATCAGACATTAGAATTTCTAGGTGTTTGCACCTTAGCTTTAGTAAGTTTTTGGTAAATTGTTCGATTGTGCAAAATCGTGAAATCGATCTTCGTAGTTGATATAGAAGTGGTTCAACCAAAGTAATGGAACTGGTCAAGTTCAAACGCACCTCACCTGCGATATATAATAAATAAAATAAATAAATAAATAGGGTTCTGCGCTGCAAATTTATTCAGGAGGTAGTAAACCGCCCTCTCTTCGTCCCAGAAAAACTACACCTTACGATTAGAAATCCTCCAAAATAAAAAAATAATGTTTACGGAGATAAAAAAAAAACAACAAAATCGGTATAGGTAGTGAAAAATTATTTTTTAATATAAACAGCCTACAAACGAGCAGACGAGCTGCCTAATGGTGAGTGGCCCTTCGCCCCAGAAAAACTACACCTAACGCTTAGAAATCCTCCAAAATGAAAAAATTATGTTTACGGAGATAAAAAAAAAAAAACAACAAAATCGGTATAGGTAGTGAAAAATTATTTTTTAATATAAACAGCCTACAAACGAGCAGACGAGCTGCCTAATGGTAAGTGGTCATCGTCAACCTTGGACATTAGTAACACCAAAGGCACCATTAATGCATTTTGGGCCAAGAAAGAATAGATAAGTAACATATAATGTACTCCCTCTCAAGCCCCCAGCTGGAATATGACCGATCGTTTGACTAACATAAGCAAATGGTGGTAGCTAGCCAGGCAGGCTTCGCGGATCAGTTCTAAGCTAGCACATACCTTTTAGCTGAACATGTATAAAAATAACTTTTCTTTCCTTGTCGCTGACGAAGTTTTACGAACGGAGTAGTGAACTCATTAATCACACAAGCTTTACGATCTGCGGAAGACGTTACGGAGATTTGTCATAGTGGCCACAATCTATCATTTCAGCGGCCAAGCGCACATTACACTGGATCCCCATTGACACGGAGTCGAAGCGGAGTGTAGTATCAAAATAAAATTCGTTGTAGCCCAACTCAACATATAGGAAGAGATTCGCTTTGTAATTTCCTTTTTCATCTCCATATAAATTTAGCCATTATGTTGTTGAAATGAGATCAATATGCTGTGTCAATCTCTCGATTCGCTTCCTATTACTTCGACTTCGATCAGTGGGGATTGCGCCTGAGCTAAACATAGTAAATGTAGGGTTGCCAAGCTTCTTTCAAGTGCCTGTCGTTTTTTATAGGTACGTGTCAATAAAAATAGTTTCAAATCCAACCTACCATTTGGGTACTCGTTGATGAAATTCAGAACGCGTTTTCTCAAATAATCTTCAAATTAACAAGTACCATCAAGTTCGTTAAGTAACATAAAAGAGATAAAATATTATTTTAACTCAGTAATACTAATCGAAAATTACGAAATTATTTTAATTCTAAAACATGAGTTATTTTATTAATGTTTTTTATCTGATATATTATTACATGATGTATGATGTAGTAACAATTATCTCCTAACAATATAACAACTTCAGTAATGGAAAATAACATATAATTTTTGTCATTTACGTGTATTGAAATCGTAAAAAAATATTAAATTAAACTGTATTATTGTAGTCTGTTATTTATTTTATGCAATTATTCTTACTTTAAATAAAAATTTAGAGTTCTTTGTAGTTGTTTGTATATATATATATATATATATATATATTACTCTTAAATGTTTGAAAAATCTTGAGGTCTAAGCCAAAAGCAACATTATTCCTCAGTATATTCCGACCATACTTATGCATAATGGCAGGATTCTTTGTTTGGTTAGCTACCGCTCCCCTTCTTAATTTAACCGTGAAATATTTTAAGGCGTTACAGTCATAATGCTTTTCCGCTTTCTTCTTAGCCGGCAGCAGGACGGTGACGCCTTTTGATCAGTTGGCTCGTTCGTTTCTTTGTTATATAAAATTAATTATCATGTGTCCCAAGAAATACTGTACAGAATCTAAACCTAACATAAGGCGAGCGATGTTCCCTTAAAACTCAAGATAAGATACTAATAATACTTGGGATTTGTCTTAAACTTATACTAGCTCCTCGTATATGTGATATCAAGGTCAAGGACCCTGAGAGATGTCGCAGTAAAATGGGACATAATTTCTGAATTGGCCAATCGAGAGTATCACATTTTCCGTAGTAAATTTATTTATTAGTGTATGCGAAGGTCAATCGTCTTTCCTTTTGGCTGAATAAACTCCCTTATCGTCTACGTGCTCAAAACTACGGAGTCGAGTCGTTTATTCACAGAGAGATATTGTAGGAGAGTCGTTTAATAAGTTTATTTGCATGACTGGGCGTGCTTTGTGTCGCCATATATTATGAATTAGAACAATTTACTTAGCGAGTACAGTTTAAGACAAGTCCTGAGATAAAATATATATATTTTTAAGAACCTATTAATACATTACTAAATTAACGCTTGCACATTTATACTTCCGTAATTGGATGCCCTGTGCCGCTAGTGACACGAGACATTACAAATAACCAAGGACTTGATTTGTTTACCTCGGGCAGGGTAGGTTCACTACTGACCCAATTCCAAAATTGCCAGAGTTGAATACTGAATGTTGAAATCGACAAATACTATCTAGGAATGATATTTGAACACCAGTATTCAGATTTTGCCACATTTTACCTTTCGAAAGTTTGTGTTGTCTAAGACAAATTCATTGACCTACGATATTTGCGCATTTGGAGAGTTTTTAAAAAACACGAAAATATCACAGCGTTTGGTTATTTAGTGCGTGCCAGCACTGAATATTAATAAAAACTAAATTTTGTCAGCTTTAATGACATTCGTCCATATACATTGTACCCTCCGGTTACAGACCGTCAGGGAACCATTACTTTCGTAAATAGTGCTATTTTGCGGTATCTGTGGGTCGAATCTTTGTGCAGTCTCAATATGTTACAGTCTACGAAACAACTGGCATTGATGCCAAATATTACAGGGCGCTGGACTCTGTACCATCCAGCAAGCCATACCAGACGTAACTTGTGCATAGATTGTGTTCGACATAGATTTTACATTCCAAGTCTTTTAATTCCATTTTTAAAATGATGATCTTTAAAATTAATTTCACTTCACCATTTCAATGCCGAATTTCAAATTTTGAATGTTGGAATTAATATTATTCAATCATGGAAATAGTCTGAAACCAATATCGTAATTGAATCTATCTATCGGGTGTAGTTACGTAAGCGCTGCGTCATATCGTCAATTTGAAGATAGCCCGTAGATTGAGAATTGATAGCAGACGAGAAACTATTTACATGCGTATACCCAGTTATATGAGTAAATACTATGTATGTATGTAAATAAATGAATCAATTGATTTTGTACTTGTTAATAATATAATGTTGTTTTTTTTTAATTAGTCTTTACAAGCTGACGTAAGTAAACGTGTGCGATTGATAAAAAAAAGGATTGTATCAAGGCATGTCAAAAATTTTTGAAAACATGTAAATTATTAATAGAGTAAAATTAAGAATATGAAATCGTTTTTTAGCATGCGACACGGTTTATTTTAGAATATGTCATATTTTGCAATTGACGGTAGAATTTCCTTTGTGTGCCAAATTTGACTTAAGAGAGCTGTAAGCTCTAAGTGTTGAATTTGTGTCCTCACGCAACCTTTCTAGATTATCGGGTATAGTTACATCTAGATCCTGTAAAAAATTAAGGACATCTGTTTTATAATGTAGCATACATAAGCCAGCTAGCAAAGATGTCTAAACAGATAGAATATACTCGTACGATTACTATGGAGGGAGAAGAGTTGGAAATCGTACACATAACTCTCAGTATAATTATTTTTAATAATATTATTTTGCATATTGTGATAACCCTGACATCATGACGTAGTGTCTAGACGGTTTTGGTTCTTTTGCCAAAATCAAAGGCGATGAACCGCTAAGTTCTTGCACTATGACTATTCAAAGACGGTAAAAGTGGAGTGGTGGTCCAGTGATTTGTACGTTGATCTTTGATTGGAAAACCTCAAGAAACCTGTGATTTATTCAGTTATGTACATATTAAAGATCCCTTATAACTGTGGTAAGGGAATAACTTCGTGAGGAACTTATCTGTTCGCCTCATGATAGCGCTGTTGTAACAGGTGCAGGGAGTCTGTCAACCTTAATCCTTTTCAATCTGAAAGGTGACCCCAGATCAGGAATGCCACAGTTTTCATTTATGTTCACAAATGTACATATTTTTAATCAATCTTTGAAAGTTACTGATGTACCTATATTATGATATGCATGCACCAAAATATAAGGATCAAGTAGAAGTTACAAGAATTCAGTATTTAACTAATTGAATGAAAGAATATGAACAACGACTTTGAAAAATACTAATTTGTTAACAGAATTTGTCTCTTATTTTTATCATAATAATATTTAACACATGAAATAAACTCAACACTAAAAAACTTTTAGAAAGTACTTTTTAGAGTCCAGAAATTGGACGACAAATTGGAGAATTGCTTTCAAGGTACAGCCAATGAATCAGAATCCACTCCGGATAGAATATCGAAAATTCACGTTTCGCGATTTTCTCGCCGAGTTCTGTACAAGTTTATATTTAGTACAAATTTATATTTAGTTCAACGTTCAATTTAATTTCAGCTAGTGGATAGCCGAGCTTTTAAATCTATTGGCTTTATTGTAAAGTAGGTTCTTTTAACATGACAGACTTTTTGTTGGCCCGATTTCAGATAGTTTACAGTTCCTGTTTTTATTCGGCTTTTTCTCAGAAATTAATGCCTGGCGACCTTTCTGTGACCATCGGGTTACAATAAATTCACACCGAATGACATAACAAGCGGATCCCTACGTATACAGCGAGATATTAAAACACTGGCTTTACAACTCAGCTTTCAAAACAATTAAGCGACTTTAAAATGTAATGGATATTGTTACCTTATGTCATGTGATGTATGTAAGTAGCCTGTCCAAACTTGAGTCGAAGCAACTTGCCATCTGACAAGCTTACCTAATCAATAAGCAATAACTACAATTAGCGGAAACAATAACAATTTAGGTTTACAGCAACCACGCGACTCACGTAGCGATCTCACGTTTGACCTCAGCATAACGCTTTGTACTATTCCGTTATAAAAAAAATATTATCTGTACTCATCAATAAATTTGATTTATCTGTAGCATCGAGGTCAATTTTAAAACCAAAATACACAAACCTATGTAGAACGTATAGTACGCAAGTATAATTAAAATCTTTAAGTGTTTTTGTTAGCTTGAGCCTTCATTAATTTTCAATTAATAAAATGAAGTCTTAACTCCAAAAGAGAATATACCTGTTTTATATTGTTGATTTGAGGAAACGGGACCAATGTTATTGGATGTGATATCTTATTTTAACTGAATAAAATTAATAACCAAAAAAATTCTCCTATACCAACCTACAGCTTCAAATAAAAGAAATAAAATATAAAAGAAAAAAATTATGTTCATAATCAATTACAGACTGTTTCGGGAACCTTTGTGTAAGGTTTTATACATAAAGCTATTATGTGCTTATAGGGAATTTAATAAGGATATGATTTGGTTTATAATAAGAGGCAAAGCAATTACATCTTTTTCAGTTAGTGTCAAGATTTGGTTGTATCTTAACCAATAGTATTTTAAAGAGAATGGGCAAATTTGTGAGTTTGCGTATGTGCGGAAGGTAAGGTCCGGAGATACGGGACCTATTTGCAAAATTCTTTTACCGTTTGAAAAGTAAATTGTTCCTAGTGGACATGGGCTATGGACTAAGTACATTTATGTATATTAATTAATTGTAGATCCCGAACACTGTCATGCCGCTAGTTTTAGATAAAATTTCATAACCTGGAAAATTATGAAGAAAACCTACTACATAAATATGAAATGTTTTTATTTTTACACCATTTTTATTATCAAGTAACGGCCTTCCCTGACATCGATCCGATTGAAAAGTTATCTAATTATAGGTTTTAAAATGAAGATCTTGATTAACACGAATTCAGAACTCGTGCAGCTTTTATGATTGCCGGAGTTCCGCAAAATTGAAACATTCCCCTTTTACTTCTGCTTTTTACAGCGGTCGAAGCTAAACTGAAAGTGAATTTTATAAAACGCTAAACATTAAATAAATATACTTAATTATATTCATCATTATAAATACCCGTGCACGAGATTGGAGCGACAATCGGGGTTATTAAAATAGTGACATTATCAGTCTCATTACCAGATTCGCTCGCTGCAGATTATAAATCACTAAAATAACAACAAATCGCACCTTTAGAATGAAAGTGACTTATTAGTGAACTATTAACATCCTTAAACTTTGCCATCCCGTATACTATTGCTAGATACTCTACATTCAACACTATTAACGATTCACCATGTAAGTCTAATTTGGGACAAAATTCTCCTTTAAATAGAATCATCAGGGAATATAACAAAACTGTAAAAATCATAGAATTGGACCTATTTCTGGACACCACAAGTAGCCTTAAAAATAAACTATTTGCAATCTCTAAGAAAACCTGAAATTTGATTAAATTGTTATTTAAATATTTTTTTATTTTTTTAATTGAATGCAATCTTGTACGATTTCATTATTATTTAAAACTAACTACTGCAATCCTTCCATTCGCCGACTTCAATATTCTATTATTTTACAATTCAGAGGCAATTTATTAGTTAATGTTTGTAGAATATTTCAATTCTGTTCGATTTTGTTGAACGTTAACTTAATTTTAATTTTATGTTAATTTATTTTTTTATGTAATTTGATGACTTGTTTACATGCTGTCTTTGCCTATAATTATTCTAGCACTTACCTTGACTTTTCTGCAATATTTATTTTAAAATATAATGGTGTATAGAATGTTGGCGACCTTTTAATAAATAAATAAACTCAAAATTCCTGAAATTCCAGATTTTACTATAAATTTACTTAAAAAAGCCTACTCTAAAACCCCATGGTGAAAAAGAGCCCGAATTATGAGTGAGAAAGGGAAAAAGGGAAAACCTCATACATCAGTCTCTTTAAATTTACTCAAGACCATACATTTTTGAAAACTGTCTTCGTCATTTCCCATAAATTGCAATTTTTGAGTTAAGTCCCTTTCGTTCTAAGGGTGCGATATATAGTTAACTGTATGACACCTATATGACTTGAACTAATCACTTTTTAATCAAAATATTTCAAAAATAATAATAATTACTATTTAGTTACTCTGGGGCTCGCCATTGTGCAGCGCCAATACATTTTATAATCACAACATTCTAAACAGTTATTTTTTAATAATAAATTTAGGCTCTATAGATATAGTCCATTATTATGATTTTTAATGACTCAAAATTTTTATTCCTCTCTCTCTCTCTTCTTCTCAAATACAACAATAACAAATGGAACATCTTGTAATCATGGAAGCAATTAATTGCCAATAAAATGTTATTGATTATTATTTCAAAATTCGGAGGTGAATTTAGGAGTGCTCCTATTAGTTCAAAGTGATTTCGTATACCAATAAGTAATTTGCTCTTGAGAACCACAGCCAATTAACACACTTCCCTTCGGCACAAATGTTTATACAATTACTGTAGGTAAATTATTTAATTAAAACTTAACACTAAATATTTGACTTAAAATTAATAAACTAGTGTTATTATATTTTTAATTGTCTTTTAATAGATAGCGACTGGGCTTCTTGATAAATATATTGTGCTATGTAGATTATGATAGAGTAAATAATATGGGATGTAAGACCTCCATCCATCTCTGAGTCCAAGCCAACTTATCTTGCTCATGGTTCACCATGCTGAACAGCGAACGTAGCTATGACGAACGGTGCCTCCCGTTGGAGATCGCTGGGTTCTATACTGCCAAGTTTAATCCGACGGTATTTGCATGGTGGTAGATTATTTTGCTTGACCGTTAAATGTTTTATACTACGTGTTTCGGTTGCAGTTTTGGAGAGCCACTTTCTTATGTGTTGTCAACATTTCAGTGATGCCTTTGACGTCACTGAAGCACAGGCTTCAGAGCGGTAATAAAGCCCACGTTGACAGTTACCCTAAGATGGCTCGTTTGGCCTGTTGACTAGTTACATAAAAAATATACCTATATTGATATCTTAAATATTTAACTGATTATTTACTAGTACTCTGTCTGACCTCGCTTCGCCTCAGGAAAACTATGTCTTACATTATTTTAAATTAATTTATAACTTTTTATTTCCGGACGGATTGCAATGAAACAAACTTTAGTGACGCTTACTGCAATACATTAGTGAAAACCAATGCGAAATCGGTTAAGCCGTTTCTGAGATTAGTGGGAACAAACGCACAGACAAACAGACAAAAATGCTAAAATCTATTGTTTTAGATTCTATTGCATTAATAAAGGCCCCTAATATTATTTTTACTCATATATCGTTCATGTACAGAAATGGCTCAGTTACAACTTTATTATTAGTATAGATATATATAGATTGCCTATATTGTGTACTTACTGACTTCTACTTCTGTTGTCTAAAAGGGTTTGCTATTATTGGTGTTAAACCGTTCTTTGTATTAAACTTATTTATTGTGTCTATACATTAATGTACTAGTAGCCTGTCCAGACTTCATTCGGGTTGAATAATAAATTACAAATGATATTACGTCAAGATGTTATGTATTATACCTTTGTCTAACCGGAATAAAGTACCTTTCAAATGGTAAAATTTTACCTTTTCAAGGTTACTGCGATTACTCCGCATACACACAAATTCATAAAATTAATCCTGTCTTTGTAATATTAATATAGACTTGTTACATGTGTGAAGTAAATAATAGTAATTCAATTTTGTTTTTACGCCCTCATAATCCAGTTTGTAGTGACCCTGCCTGCTGAGTGACAGGGCCCGGGTTCGGTCTCGGCCGGGCAGAAGTTTATGTGACCGATAAATGTTTGTTCTTGAGTGTTTGTGTAGTCACATTTATGTATGTGCATGCCATCCGCACACCGGGAATAATTGTGTGAGGGTCCGAGTGTATAAAAGTTATAATTTTTTTATTTTTAAGTTATTAATTACTGCTAATGTATAATAGACCGATAAAGTATCTTAATTTTGTATTTTCTGTGTACTCATCACCTTATTGTCCAAAAAAATGAGCACCAAAGGCACTTTTAAATAATAAGCTTCGAATATTTTCGCCCGACGTAGAAATGAACTTTTGAAAGTAATATTCCTGAATGCTTTGAAAATATTGTATTAATAATCTCTTAATGAGATTAACAATACAAAGAGAACGCAGGAAGTAAATACAAAGCGAATTTCTTTGGATAATTTCTGTTATCATCATATTGTATTATTATCTGTCTCTAGATCTCCGTCGAGATATTTCTTTTAACATGCGAATTATTATAAAATCGGTCATGTCCAAATCAGGTATACAGGCGATAAGGTTCCGTAAAATGTATTTGTCGTCATGTGGAAATATTTGTTTAGCTTTTGTATTAACAATAAGTAAGATTTTACTTATAGTATGTTAGATTTTACTATCAGTAGTGTTGGAAGCAAACAGGGAAATGGTCTTTTATCGTGGATGTTATTTTAAGGTATGAACTTTATAAAAAAATAAAATGTTTATGCTGGCCTATTTTATTCAATACGTCACACTCGATAAAAGTAATTTACTCTGCTTTATCTCTGAAAATTAACCGCCCAAATTTTATTTAGAGTGTATGTCGTATTGACAGTGACATATTAAATGACACGAATGACAGCAGACGGGTTGGCCATAATTATGATGGTACGGGGCGAGGGAGCTACATTCGATTAAAACGTAAATATCTATGTTACAACCAACCCCTAACACAAAGGGTCTATAAGGCGAGGTCACCGTGAATGTTGGTGGACGTCACTTAGGTATTTCGGTAATTTGTTACGAGACATTTTTATATGTTCTTTGTTAGATTGAGTTTATTAATTGTGGGCGTATCAGGATGTTAATAAAAACAAAATAATCAACTTTATTACTCGGTTGTTTCTGTCTGTTATTTGATATTAAAAGATTTTATTTTCATTACTTGGTATTCTGTCCTTGGTGGACTCTAAGTAAGTAAAATATCTAAGTAAACCTGTCATTTAAAAAAATGTATTTTTTGATTTCAGTCACTTGTTATCATATTTTGATTGAAGTTCTCTTAGCACGACACATTGGTTAACCATAAGTTGGTATTTTGTGAACAGATATCTAATTTATTGTTACTGGTCCCACGGACCATCACAACTTCACGGATATCACGTCTCCTATTGGGTCACTGAAATATAATAGTAAATAATAATTTACACAACCATAAATATATCCACACTAGAATTATCTGTGTTATTTCTGACATAGATATACAGACATATGAGTATAATATCACAAACACCTACAACCCGGGAGAAAGAATTCATCTATCGCATATATGTTTGCCTCCGGGCCAGGGATCAAACCCGGATTATCTCGTTCAGCAGGCTACAAAGCTTTTGGTCGTCACTATATATTATGTACGGTCCGGTTGACAGACTCAACAAAAAAGTGTGAGTCACGACAGAAAAACAAACAGACACGAGAGAGAGGCTAATAGGGCTTTTCATCGAAACCAAGGAACCCTGAAAATACTGTACTTGTACGACACGGCATTAAAGAAGTCTCGTGTTCGCGTTAGGTTTCTTTTGGCGGTTGGTATGCTCTGGTCCATTCAGCTTAATCCCAACGGCTATAACATAGTAGTGAGGTTTTTCACCTGCTTGGCTGGATACCACGATATTTCTTATATGAACCGTGGAAATATTTTTAATCATTCTTGCAATTTTTAATCTATTAACAGTAAAAATAAAAAGTTGATCATAATATTGTGCTATTGACCATTTTCGA
This sequence comes from Megathymus violae, assembly GCA_003671415.1. Taxonomy (NCBI): domain Eukaryota; kingdom Metazoa; phylum Arthropoda; class Insecta; order Lepidoptera; family Hesperiidae; genus Megathymus; species Megathymus violae. The sequence continues at coordinate 1,821,687 of PDGT01000054.1, forward strand.
ATTCGTGTTTTGTATGATTTAAAAATTTGCAAATGCATGTAAATCGGATGATAATGCCGTTATCTGGTGCTATAGATCTGGAGCTACAGAGGAGTCATGAGCTGGATAGTGGAACTCTTCGAGGACGTAATTACTTAGAGTTGGTATTCATTGTATTTCGTTTTTTGTTTTATTTTGTTTTTAATTTTATTTAATTATCAGTCGTAATTACTTCCTAGAATTGGCACATTACTGGGCCCTATCTACACTCACGATGAAGGGGGTAAATGCTATAGCTCGCTACGTTAACCAACTGAGAATCGTAAGGCTTCATTCACCTCGAAAATAGGTTTTCCTTCACCGAATCAAATGGTAATTATTTTTTAATATGTGCATAATTTGAATAATTAGCGGTCCGTGTAGGACTCGAACTTGCGTCTTCCGTGCGAGAGACCTACTTTCACATCACTGGGTTACGACTGCTTTTATTTAATAATATTCAATACCACCGGAAACATCGCGTTGTATCAGTAGTCCTATGAACGGGTCGCAGCTTTCAACTAGTATACGGTACCCATCTAAAATTTCCTACTTATGTCTTTACATATGACGCTATATGACGATATGACGCCTCCAGTCTTGTTATGTATAATGTGGGCGTTATCTGAGGACTGTCGATATAATTTTAAAAATGAATTAAAAACCTTCGTATGTTTAGTAGGTATTATGTAACTGTAATTACATTAATTTGAGCCATGCCATTTTACTATGGAGAATATATTTGTATCGACAGACGACTAAACATATTAATTTACACCAGAAAATAAATTTCAAGGTTCAATATTGTAATATCCATATAATAATTATAATATGAATCATCATTCCTTTTAATTCCAATGTACCGCCTGATAATAGAGAAAGATAGTGAGAAAGAGAAAACACGTTTAACTTTGTATACTAACTGTTTGCACAGTAATCAAAAGTATAACAATTTAAATCTTTTAAAGATTTAGGCAACGATTATCATCATCATCTAAATCCATCTCTGTTCCAAGACTGGGCTTCGGTTTCCTCATAGAATGAAATGGGTTAAGGGGTTAATTTTGCTGCCGAAGCGCGGAATAGATGGACTTCATGTACCTTTGAGAATAGTACGTGGGCGTCAAGGTATCCTTACCAAAGCGAGTGATGTAATAGTCAAATTATTTGAAAAGTTATAAGTGTGTGCAGAATTTGTATTCGGGTTCCTGAGGCAGGAAAAGGTTGTAACCGATTCAAACAGTTGCTATCAGCATTTCACATGAGCTACATCGAATTTTAAATGTATATCACATCCCTGAATCTAAAGAAATCTCTGCGAGCGGCGTCAGTAATATATCGCGTCAATTTCTCAAGTGTATCTGTGGGATGAGTCGTATCTTGACGTGAACAAATGTTTTTTGTTGTATAAGATAGTTAGGGGTTCGTTTTAGCCATATACAGAATTCCTTGGTTATTTCAAAGATCATGCGATGAGAGGCTGCTGAGCATGTGGATTATTGCTGGATTTTTACAAAAGAATTCTTTAATACCCTCATTTTAGACCTGAGCCTATAAGACTAATTGAATTGCGTTATTGTGAACTATGATTTTGTTCATAGCTGACAAATAGGTACGTGGACGGTTGTCCATAGACGTTTCAACTCCAAAGACTGACGCATTGTCAGCCAAATAAAAATGGCCAACGCACTTTTAAACGGGTCGCCAATGTTGCCCGTTCGTGCTACACCGAGATGATGACATTAATGAAGCAATTGTGCCCGATGTTGAAGGTTGTTACTAGGTAGGTATCACGTGGGTGCTAGGTACATGATTTTTATTGGCTGCCAGACTGGCTTTCTTCTATGTAGTTCATCGAGTCGGTTGTAGTTTCGGAGAGGTATGATCTCGTTTCTTTCTGGGCAATGCGTCCTTGTTCTTTGGCGTTGCGGACGTCTATGGACGTCGGTGACCACTTACCATTGGACTTTACTTCGTTTCTCGGCCGCCTTTTGTTGTTTATATGAAGTTATCTTGTTTCAAACGTTTTTTAAACAGTATCACTTGAACGATATCAATACTTACTATTATAGTACTGTATATATATCTAAATATAACCATTTGGAATGTACCTCATGTAATTATTTAATCATTTAGGTATTCTGTAAATTCACTTAAGGGCGTAATTGTTTGCTTATATTACCGTTTCGAAAATGTGCTTTAACATTAAAGAACGGCGAAAGAAACTGCTCAGCACATATTTTAAAACAATACATGGTAATTACAAAGTAAGTTTAAACCTGCGCGGAGCTGTTTTCGACACTATTATTTCCATGCATTCTTGTCATTAATACATTCATCTATACTATTATATCCTTTACCTGTAACCTGTGCTTTAACGCATCGTTTAAAAGTTCCCATAGGTAAGTCACGTTATTAACTTTAGAACTTTATTGTAAAAACGAAATTCAGGCCTCATTAAAGGAACGCCGAACCTTTTGATGGTGATATGAAGACTTAACTAAATTACGCCTATTTCCTTCCCGATATGCACGGTCACAAAATTCGATCTCTCTCTTTATAATATTAATATAAATTAGTATAGACACTTAATTTTCCTGTATGATCATGAAGGTATGTAGGTACAACATAGTATTTCTTGCTATGAACGGGACTTGCTTATATCGAAGTGATAGTCGAAGATATTTATAAGTAAGTGGTCTAGACAGGAACGGAGACTCATTATAGCTTCGTGGTACATTTGGGTGTAGCAAAGCTGCCGTCGAATAGGGTGCTTGTTCCGTTCGTGGACTGAAATGTTTTCAGCATAAATTTGAATAAACCCTCAATGTAAAGAACAAAAATATTTTATCATGTTTTTAACACTCAATTATAACCTACATAAATAAGTCTGTGTAATGAATTTGTCGTAATTTGTTATGTTCTTATAAAACGGAGATAAGATAAAAATTTGTATAATTGTATAAAATAGGGATTTCACAGAAAAAACATTAGCGAAGTAAGTACCTACTTGGGTAATTAGCACTCAAAAGTGTTAACAGTTAAGATCTTATCACAGATGACAATAGTTATCCATATCTGGAGCTGATTAGGCGCTTCAGTAATTTAAATTATATAGTAAAATTTATGAAGATTCGTTTATTTATTAAAATAAATCTGTTTGTATGATTAAGTTCTACCGTTTTTCATATTGCAAGGGTCAATGTAATCAAAAACTGACCTTGAGTTTATTTTATTCTAAAAAACATGTAAATGTGTCCATGACTGGTACTAGTACCCTATACAATATCAAATAAAATGCCAAATATATTTGCACTGGAATTTCCAATGAATTCATTTTAGATATTTTCATTATAGAAATATTCAGAATTTCAGATGAGCTTATTTCACGACGATGCTCCAGTTGGGTCGGTGGAGAGGTCAATGGTCGGGCCGAGAGTCGGAACTTTCTTCGTCGCTGGAAGACTACCGACTTTCCATTAAATTCCATCGATTTTCAGTACTTACACCTTATTACTTTACTAAAATATCTGTTCGGAGTTATACCGAACAGCTCGGTTTTTTTATCCGATAGCCTGGTATCTTTTTGACCGGGTTCTTTCTGGTTTTCTTGGTTTTTCATTTTTAGTTTCTTCTCCCTTGTTGACCAGTAATACAGATAACTTCACAATTGATCGCTTTAAATTTAAAGATACGGCTCCCACCAAGCCGTCATATCCTTTAGTGGTTTTTACTCCGCGGCCATAATTTGCCTTTACATCTATGGCAAAATGCGTTTTCAGGATTTACTCGATATGTCGGTAGATGTTCCATAAGCTGGTACTGTTGTATGAGGTTATGTCTTTTACAAATAACGCATTGTCTAATGAATGGTTTCGTTGCCATGTAACCGCCGATTATCCAATAAAGCTGTCGAGGGTTAAACAAAGTTACGCATGCTCGCCGTGGGAGGTTAATTCGTGTGCCTGGTTAATTAATGTGGTTAGACGATGTTTGTGAGGCAGGATAATACGATTTTTATGTCACTGCTGATCTGGGCATTTCTTATCCTTCCTCCTACGCGTAAAATTCCACTGTTATCTAAAATCGGATTTAAATTTAAAATTTTACTTTTACAATGCACTTTGTGGTGTTTACATAAATAATTGAGGTCGTTGGTAAATTCTGTTTGTTGTATGGTTTTAATAATCAGCATTTTTGCATGACGGAGCTCATATAACGTTAGGTAGGGTCGACAACCTTGTATCTTGTAGGTAGTTAATAGAAGTATCTGCGTATTATTTTTGTGATAGAGTTAAATTTATTTAGTAAGTGATTTAAAATTTTCGCAACGATTTATTGGTCTTGTGTAATAATTACTGCATTTGCTTGCTTCAATAATGAAGCCTTTACTTCTAAATTGTTTTCGTAAATGGTCTGCTCTTTTATTGTTTTACTCCATGATGGCAACCAAGAAGGGCCCTGCCACCATAGGTTACGGTTTTGTAATTGTTTAATAAGTAAGTCGCGACTAGCGCAATCCGCCGGGTTATCGATAGTTTTAACATAATGCGATAGTTTCCAACGTTTTACATCACCTCGAATCCATCCCAAGATTGCTGTAGAGTCAGACCAGCAATGTGATATGATATGATAACTTGAAAGGCAACTTTGTACCTTTCGTATGACTCGTGATAAAAGTCGGGCACCCATTAATCTAGGGATTGATTCAACTTTACTTAGCGGTGCCAACCTCGCTGTCGCTGCGACTAAAGTAATGTTTGTCTTTCCATCCTCTGTGGCTTTACAATAAATCACACATGCGTATGCCTTGCTTGAAGCGTCACAAAATCCGTGTAATTCTATAATTTGATCTTCTTTTAAATTAAGCTACCTATCGATTTCTAAGGTTTTAATATTTAACAAATTCCTGCCTTAAATTGATCCAATCACATTGTATATTTTCTTGAAGTCGCACATCCCAATTTAAAGACAGTAACCAAAACATGTTGAAAAGGTATCTTCATTGTAGTACTCACGGGTGTTAACCACTCCAGTGGGTTAAATAATTTAGATTTAATTTAGATATGTCTTTTGGTAGGAATATTCGATGGTTGTAAATCGATTTTTGATTCAAAAATAAATTTATCTTTCTCAGAGTTCCATCAAAGGCGTAATGTTTTCGTTCAATTTGAATGTTTAAATTCATATATTGATTGGTTACATTGGTCGGTGTCTAGACCCTTTAGAAGTTCTGGTTTATTAAAAATCCACTTAGAGTAAATCCAGGCGTTTGTAGCAACTTGATGAGATCCGATTTAAGCTTAATCGCCTTATCGATTGAATGATTTCCACCACAGAAGTCATCCATATAAAAACTTTACCCCAATTCTTTCGCTGTTTCAAGGAAGTTGTTCATTTGGTCATTCGCCAGTTGCTTCAAACACATCATAGCTAACCATCCCGCAAGTTTCATTCCGTAATTCACTATAGTTAACTGGAAGGATTTCACCATTTTTGTCGGTACATCCCGTCACAAAATTTTTTGATATCTCTGATCTTCCGGGTGTATCATTATATGGTGATTAATTTTTTTCGATATCAGCGCTATATACAAACTGGCATTGCTTCCATTTCAGAATAAGTGATTGCAGATCTTGTTGTAGGTTAGGTCCCTAGGTATAACAAATCATTTAGATTGTAACCGGACGATGATTTAGCGGAGGCATTAAAAACAACGCTTAATTTCGTAGTGGTTCATTCATCCTGAATGACGGCATGGTGTGGTACATGCCATTTGGTTTCTTCATTACTTGTAGATGGTATCATGTGGTTCAAGGAATAGTGTTCGTTCATAAATTTTTGGTTATATTGTCTCAGTTCGATGCTTTTTAACAACTGTTATTAAATTCGGCCCATGCTTGTGGTTTCGTGTCACCTAATTTGTCTTTCACACCTGGTTTAAATGGTAATCGGACTTCGAATCTGCCACCTTTAAGCCTTCTGGTAGTTCTTAAGAAGTATTCTCGGACAGCATAGTCTTCGGTGGACAGCTCTAGCTGCTGGTTTACGTCTTCGTTTTCCCAAAATTGAAGAAGTTCATCCGTAATGTGGAGCATAACATTGTAATTATGGTGTGGTTTCACCGTGGCACGGAACAGCCATTCAAACTGCGTCTGTTGAACGAGTGGCTGGTCATCTCTCTCTCTTCTCAGAATACCGGCTAACATTATTTTACTATATACTTCCGCTCCCAGAAGTAAGTCTACTGATCGACTTACGTTGAACTCCGGGTCGGCCAAATTAATATTCTGAATGTGAGACCACGATGGTTTGAAAAATGTTTTATTTGGTAGTCCTTTAATCAAATTGTTCATAACAATAACGTTTATTTTAAAGAGATCATTATTTAATTAAGTAAATTTAGTTTTTACAAAAACCAGTACGTGACCAGCAGGCACTCGGGCGCCGCGTATTCACAACCACACATTTTAATAATAGAGAGAGAGAGAATGACAGGGAAAGATACGCACAGAAACACACACACGCTAGACAAAATCATTGATTTAATGTGATTTGCAATAGAAACGCTGAACTAATTACATGTTCCCTTGCAATATGTACTTAGGATATAAGTTTTTCATTTTAAGAAACGTAATTTTATTTTATTTTATTTATTTATTTATTGTTAGTTAGAACATCACTACACTAACTGACACAAAATGTTTTTTTTTATTAAATTGTATAAATTAACAATAACGTTGTCAAATTAATAATAAATATTACAAAAAAATCTCAACCGTATCTTCAAATTGAACGTCATATTAAAATTAGAATGTCATTGAAATATTGAAAAACACAATGGATATACAGAAGCAAAGATATTGTAATCAGTGATCAGTTTACAATTAGGCCACGCCAAACTTAAATTATTATGAGAAATATATACACACCTATACACAACCACAACCACACGTCGCACGCCACACGCCACACGTTGC
>PDGT01000054.1:1828870-1861830 GCA_003671415.1 Megathymus violae
CACACGCCATACGCCACACGCCACACACGTACACATCCATAAGCAATATTTATATCAATGTAAAGTCTATATTTGCGGTCACAGGGGTCACGTGCCGGCGCGGCGCGTGAACGGACTGTCAGGTGGAAATAAAATATAATGGGCCGTTACTGCAACTCTGCCTAGCTAACCGGGATGAATTGCCCGACAGGAATATTTTATGCTAAACGCCATAAATGAGAAAAATTACACTGAAATACTTTAAGCCATGGTTTTATGAAGCTACAATTTCAAAAAAAAAGGTTTGGGGAGATTTTATTTTACGTTTCAAAAGAGTTTCTTTTTATTTTGCTGTACAAACAAAAATTTAAAGCATTACTTAATGGATTGTTTTACATTGGTATGTTAATCTTGGGCGTTGAATTGGAAAAACAAAAATCCTTTTGTAACGATTGAATTGATGAATTCAATGATATAATGACAGATGATCATTTATTTAACAAGATAATATTATAGCAAAAACCCAACTTCAATTTTAAAGGAAAATCTAAACAAGCCTTTGAATTCCAAGTATATAAATTCCTTTCCACGGGAATTTAATTTGCACTTAGCCCGTTTTTCCTTAAGTTGGTTAATAAAAATTATTCGTCAGATCAGATGACTTGGTTGTCTGACCTTCAGACTACGAAAGGAACAAAGAAATATCATAATATTTTTAAAGGTCAGAAACCATCCGCAAACGTAACAATTGCGTTGAGTTAACAAGTTAAATAATGTTGATCGAGTTTATTGCAACCTCGGTACGCATATTATCTGTAAATTAAAATGATTCTTTCATCACAATAAACATTTTAAACTTGGTAATAGGATGCGTCAAAATATACATACTTTTGTCTTCATACAAAGTGCAAATTAGGTCATGTGTGAATTATTATTACTGTCTTAATAAAAACTTGCAATCCGTCCTCACTTCGCTTCAGGAAAACTATTTACGCTTTTCGCTTAGAAATAGCACCTGCATCGTTTTACAACTGGATTTCTCGCGTTCAGTGAATTAGAATTACATATATTAATTTATAACTTTTTTATTTATAGACTAAATTAAATGATACTAACTTCAAGTATGCGATGTTGCTTACTGTAATACATTAGTGAAAACAATAACAAAATTGATTAAGCCGTTTCTGAGATTAGCGCGCTCGAACGCACAGACAAACAGACAAAAATTCTTACAACTACTGTTTTGGGTTCTATTGCGTTAGTATCGCCTCTAAACATATCCTTAATTTACAGAAAACGATCAGTTAAAATTTTATTATATGTAAAGATGGCGCAGCCACAATCCAACTAATAGCGTTGAACTCAGCGGAGAGTCGAGCTAAGAGGCTTATTAGGACCCTGGTTTTGTGAAGATAAATCTTTAAAGCATACGCGCATGGTAACCAGCTCGTGGATAGTCTACAGGCCACATATTGGAGACTGTATAGGAATTACATGACTTTTTTGCTCTATCCCTACATCCCTTTTCAGCGTCTATTCATTTGTTTTTAAGTTCCCGTTCGATTATAATGTGTCTTCGAATTTGGACTAAATGTGCTATTAATAAGTTAGAGTGCATCACCATCAAGTAGCACTGGTTGTGACACAGGTCTAATGAAAGATAACTTGGTTTTTACAGCCTTTTACTTATTTCATGATTTAACTTCATAATTTCTAGATTAAACGTGACTGTTGTAGTAATAGATACTTCTAACCGGGAAGACGTCACAACGAATAACCGGAGAAGTAAAAACCTGCGACTGTCCCGCTACGGGACCCGAACTTGTTGGTACTAGACATGTTAAACGTTGTTAACATCATAATTATCGTAACTCAGGACATTCCTACTGACGGGCTTGAGTCTTTCAACTGGACAAGTCCGGATTGGAATACTGCACATACCTTTAATAAGATCACGAAGGAGGTTCAGCAATGCACGTCTCCTCATAATGTTTTCCTGAGCCGAAGCAACTGGATAATATATTTCTAATACATATATATCTTTGAAAAACTAAAGTCGTGTCTTCCGTTACTTGAACATACCAGTGCGAATTAATTTATTTATTATACATTGAACTTCCGTGCCACAATCACAGAAACTCTGAACAAATTCAAAATTTACTTACCGAGCAATATTCCTTTAAGTCTCACCTCGCATAATGTTTGAATAAAACTATTACAGAACTGGCAGGTGTAGCCAACGAAACCGAGTCGGGTTGCGATTTAATTGTGGCGAAATATGTTGAGTTTCAACGAGCGTATTTTACGTCGCGTAATTTACGTGGGAGTATTCCGGAATCGGAATTGAATTTTGTTTTTGCGTTTCAAATCATGATTTTACGTCTAGTTTTTGTACTATATATCTGTAAATATTGTATGAGTCGGATCGGAGAAGGAAATCAACCTGAGGAAAGTTCTCATGGAACGTAAGAAAAGTTCTCTATACTGTTAGCGAAATTAGCCAAGATTGTCCACAATTAGCGAACTATGGCCTGACACTGAAAGAATGAAGTATATTTATGAAGTCACTCGGCTCTTATGTATCGTCACGAATATTAAGTGTTGTAATATCGACTTCACAAACTATGTTAATGCTTAATGTATGAATGATGTTTAAATTTATTTTGTAATTGCCATGTGTTGTTTTAAAAGATGCGCTCTTTCGCCGTTCTTCTCTTCTCTCTTCTTTTCCTCAATATTATAGCACCTTTTCAAAACAATAGTAAATGCAAAAAATTACGTACATAATTGTGTTTACAGAATTTTGAATATGAATTATGATTTGTAATACAAAGAATGTCGATGATACATTGGTAAGGAGGGAGCGGTAAAATACCTGTAAAGTTCGAATGGGACTTAGGTGGGATAGGGTTTCATCCCGTTTTCTGTTTCACATAAGTTTTCCTATAATCTATGGCGAGAATTAAATTTTCAGTTTGTTTTACAATTGACAGTTAAATGTTAAATATGAAAATTAAAATATGTTTACGATAAAGTACATCGGTCTTAGAGTCATGTAACAATTTATTTTATCCCAGACATTCAGAGAAAATAAGATATAACACATGTATGTATACACAGACGGACACTTAAATGACAGGATCATTTAAGACTTAAGACTGAAAAAGGAGGTTCTATGTACTCGTCTTTACAGTTATAACTCCTTTGTTTATAAACCAATGTTGATAATGCTTTCATAGTTTAGTTTTACTGTTAGCTTCAAACCCTGCAGTGTTTAGAGATTTTAACATCTTAAATAATAGCAGCATATAAAGTATTACGGCGTAATGAAAGTGAACCTAGTGTGTCTACGGCCTATGTATTTGGCTCGGCACCGACTTCAAATATTTCAGTATGTAATGTAAGCCATAATATTTTGTTTTAATAAATATGTAAATAATAGGTTTGGAGAAGAATTCATCGGAATCATAATTGTGAGCCGTATTGTATGTACCATTGTTGTCCCGGATCTCCATTTACAGTGAGTGGGGTTAGGGTCTGGTTTGGACTTTACATAACATTCAGCACATTATGGCGAACTCCCAGGTATGCAGGTTACCTCACTATGTTTTCCTTGAAAGAACCAAGTGATAATTTGTAATACGCAAATAATTTGAAAAGTTACAGGTGCGTACAGGATTGAACTCCATTCTCCCACGCAGGAGACCTATGTTCAAACTTCTACAGTTTCACTTCTATGACAATTATCATATTGGAATTATGAAGTAATCATAATTAGTAATTTTTGTGTTCTATATAAATTGTGACATTCTGTTATTTTTCAATTTTCAGTGAAATTTTATAGCTTTTTTGTGAAGTCAATTAATTTTATTTAAAAAGAAAACCTAACCTGAATAAGTCACTCAACGTAAAATGTAATCTAACTAGAGTTTTTTAGTGTATTCTTGTTAAATAAAAACATAAAAACGTTATCATTTGCTGTTACTATGAGGCGTTTTCTTAAGAATAAAGAAAAGTAAATATATCTGTCCAATATTACAGATTCATGTTGCTTCGTAATACATGCCGCAGTTCAAATAAAGCTGTTATAGAACTTGCAGGTGCGGAGTCGGTGGCAAATTGAATGACGCCGAATCTAAAAGTTTACTGCGACCTTCGGACCCCTGGCTTTGTTGGAAACTTCACATGTTCAGATTTATACCTTTTTCACCTTCGGGCAACAGATTGGTTTTATTACAACAACAAGTTTTAAGGATAAATGTTACTGCATAATATGTACAATTCTGTAGTTCGTTTGGTACTGCTGTGTGAAATTGTACGAGTTTACCCGAGCTGTTATCCAAGCTGTCTGATAGTAAGTTATCATCAATCTGTTGTCTGTAACGCTTGGTAGATTCTGACGCGTTACGATCTCAAATAATGAACTATTAATAATATTTGTAATATCTTAATTCTATGTGCTCAAATCCCTGACGGTATTGGAAGCTTTAATAAGTGATATGCAGTCTTAACCCTTTGCAAGCTTGCAAAACAATTAAATTAAAAGGTTATGTATTAATAAAAAAATATCTCCTCTCTACTTTCACTTGGACAGGTTTATCATAGCGTGTAGAGTCAATGCGGTGTGCGTTACAGCTCCATACGAGTATGATATCGTTGTGACACAGTTACGCTTATTACTGGCATGACAAAAGAAAGTTAGTTGTTGTGGTTGTTTATGTAGAGCGTTTAGTCTGTATGAAGCTACGCATGCAAGCTCTCAATGACAAGCGAGGCTTTTCATGGATCAATATGAGGCACGCTATGTCGGTCTTTTTCAGATATTACAAGTGATGTTGTCGATGTTACGTATCGATTTCTCGAATGTTATCGATAAGTTAAATCACATTTCAAGTGCGTGTCAATTTTAAATATTCGTAAGGTAAGCTAAGTAGCTGTTTAATAGTTTTGATTAATGTATATTATTTGTCCTTGCATTGAGTATTGATGACAGTTTTGTTTGGCAGTAGAGCTTAGCGCGAATTTATTGTGATGAAAATTTTTCCTTATTCTTTTTCATTTATTGATTTAAGGACCCACATTAAAACTAAGTATATGGATGGAAAGATACAATATCATCAATGCATCAGTTACCTTCACTGGGCTACACAGCAGTTAATGACAATGATGAACGATAAAAGATCACTCTGCACGAGGATTCGTGTTTTGTAGATGTCGTGACCGTAAACAAATAAGACATCACAAACACTCATGATCCGAATACACACATTAATCTGTCACATAAAAATCAAAAGAATTACAATGGACAGACTTTTGCAATGACCCATTTTCTCTTAGTTTTATTATTTTTCTGCTTTTCGAATTTAACCAAGTGTGTAAATAAAATATAAATAGATAAATAAAAACAGACAATAATATTCAAATAAATAGACAGATTGTCTTTAGGTAATATTTGCATACTAAATAAACATAATAAACAACTTATAATGTAGATATGTTCTGGCTACATCGCGATTTCTTCTGGAAAATCTGATGAATAACAGGATTCCTGCAAATTTTTTTTGATGATGTTTTTTTCTTTTTCTATTTTTCTATTCCTTTTTTGTACATAAGTAATTTTTTTTCAATTTCAGGTGCAGTGATCGGAAAGCTTAGGTCTTTCGTGACAGTAAATATTTTATTTAACATTGACATGTGAGACTTTTAGATTTTCGGAGCAACAAATAAATGTTGAACGGAGTCGAGGAGTACCTTGTTCTTGACGTTTTAATTTCGCGCGTTACTTCGTTTATAGCGAAACAAAATAAATATGCGTATAATGTTTTACAGAATGTCTTTCAGCAGCATGTGATTACTTTCGTGAAATAGAATTCTCTGTTATTTGATATTGCGTTAAACCTGTCTTATAAAGGGTGGCGAAGTGCCGGCTTAATATATCATTTTGTACCAGTTTCCACAGGGATGCTCGCGTCGGTTAGGAACTTAATAACAGGCCCATGGCGAAAACATCTCATTTGGAATTTCTTTAAGTGACGAAAAATAAATGGCATGAATTAAAATTTTAAAGTTCAATACAGCTGATAAAAAAATCAAAGTCTATAAGGACCACCTTCGAGTCTGTCTACCTGTCTGTCGGATTTTTTGTTTGATACGCTCAAAGTTCTTCAAAATTACGGAAGCAATAAAATTAAGATTTGGTACATTGGTAATAGATAACCATTTTGGTGACTTAACGATGTATGTATGCTGCAACGAACTTCAGATAAAAAAAAACTCCAGTGCATCATTTAACTATATGCAATAAGAAACACAATATACAATAAGAATATGTTTAGTTAACATTTATTTATAATTATTTTTTTCCATAGACATCAGCAAGACCGAAGATATCACTGATGTGTTGTCGGCCAGGAAATGAAAAGAAGGTAAGAAAGAAAGTACTGGCTCTCAAGCTCCCAGCTGGAATACGACGAGTCGTTTGGCGGCTGACCCAAGCAGGAGGGTGGTATCTAGCCAGACAGGCTTCACGGAAAGATAATAATACCAGTAATAATATTAATGACTTAACAATAATACTGATAATTTAATCCTTACGCGATGTACTACCACCAAGCAGGCTGGCTTCGGTCGGCTCCTATGACACCCTGTTCTGCCAGCATCGGATATGGCTCCCCCAATATTCTAGGCCGCCCAATATGGCCATACAAAATACAAAACACATACACCCTGCAGTTTCCACGAAAGCCTATGCAGAAATCAAGTAAGAATTTGTTTCTTGTAACCGAGTCTTTGTAAGTGTGTACAAGATATCAAAATTATAAGAACCCTCTATATATAAATGTACGAATTTTATTGCAGACATGTACAAAGTTGTTGTTCCGTTCATTGGGCACTAAGAAAGATATTTCTAGCCAAACAGGAAGCAGGAACAGAAGTCAAATACCGTCTGCATGAATTTTACCATCGCGGTTGAATGAATACTGTTAATGCATTAACACTATCGAAACATACAATGGCTGGCAACATTAGACAAGTGGAGTGCAACGCCATCTATTGGAGTATTGCAAGCGGCTTAACAAGGAAAATTGTATCGCCATCTATCGAAGAGTTGTAGATAAGTGAGTATGTGAGCGGCATTAAAAGGGGCGACGCACTGTGTCCGTTCGCATTCTTAAGTCATGTTGTTATTACGTCGTGACGCTGCCTCAACTGTCACAACTAATTGTGTGAATATAAGAATATATCAATTCTTCTTCTTCTTCTTCCTAGCATTTATCGCGCATTGCGGTGTGGATCACTTTCCTGCTTCTTCTCTTCCAATTAGCCCTATCCAGGACATATAATTCTGTGAGGTCGCAACTTTTCATGCTGTTATAAAAATGTATCAATATACCAATAAATTTTGATAATTGAAAATTCACTTTTAGTGTAAGTAAAACTTTGTATTTTAAAAGGAGTGAAGTTTCTTCCACTCCGTGTGACGTAAATTATGACGTCTTTGCATAAATAAAGTCGGCAAATGTAACGTGGAGTCAAACATCAGGTACTGGTCCTTCGAGTCGTATAAAACAGACCAGCCTAAATTGAGCCGATCTCAAATGTTAGTATCTGTGCTTTTCGAACACGTTGCCCGTTAAAAGTTAAGTGGTTATAAGTCGCGAACAGCTCCCACGGGCACGTTCTACGTGACCGTACAGTTTTTTCAGTCCCCAGAAGTTTATAATAAAGTTGCATGCACAAAGTTGTCGAATCATTAATGGGAAGTCGGAGCTTTTTTATCGACTTTATTGTATCTTGCTGGTAAAAGTTAAAGTTGATGATTGTTTAAGAACTGAGACGAAGAATGGAAAAGTTGTTTTCAGTTTCCCTTCAGACGCTTGCTACTACAATTAGAATATTACTGCCATGTTTAATGTTCAATGATTTGGAAGAGAAGAGGTTATGATATTACCAAATATTAAGTTCATTCTGAAGTGAGCTTATGACAGTCATAAGTGATCAACTGACATAAGGAAGATTGTGGAAATCAAAAATTAATTGAAAGTCATTTTAAAGGTGGATTTTAGTGGCAAAGTTTTATGAGAAATTCCGAGCGTCTGAGTTCTCAGGTTTTATTATAAAATAAATAAACATTCACACATGCATATCTCCGTACTAGGATTCCCTGTGTTGCGGGTACCATGGACATACATACACAACTATGATATTACAAACATCCATGACCCGAGAATATACATTTATCTGTCACATAAATGTCTGCTCCGGCCGGAAATCGGCCCCGGGATCCCTCGCTCGGCAGCCAGGGTCACTACCAATTGGGCTAGAGTGTCGAAATATATTTACTAACAGGAAAAACATAATCGCGGTTAATGTTATGGAAGGACGTTTTATATTGATATATAATATATTGCTATTAAATCATAATGGTACGAGGATTATAATAGACAGTACTAATTTATTTTAACCTACGCCAAGCCATAATTATAATATAATACATAAACATTTTTGTATCGTTAACGACAGTGGGATATGGGTCGGCAATGGTAACTACCACCTAGAAAATTCTCCGCTGATTTTCCTTGTATTAACACAAAACCATCTGCTCAAAGTGATCCCATTCTTTTACCATTTGATCAGTTAACCAAACATTCGGATTAAGAATCGGTGCGGCTCGCAAAATTGAATTCGCTCGGCGACAAACAAACTTGGACACGTTTTATAGATTTTATAATCGGTCATCGTTGGACCCGCTCCAAACGTACTGCGAGCGAGGCTGGCGTGTGTCATAAGCTGTAGCGTCTTAGGGTTCCGCACGTAAGTCAAATATTTTATAGAGCTCGAAATGCATTTTGAGTGAGGTGTTTCAGAAATTATAATAAATCACAAATTAATATGAAACTCGTTTTAGACTGAAATATTGATCATTGTTGCAGTCTAATGCACTGGAAAAAGATTGGTATTTACAAGTTATACTGGATTAGCATAGCATCAGTTCTGCATATAACACGAGTTTTACGGCCCGAGTTTTAACTTAGTGGAGGTGTTATAATAGGTCAGAATCCATTGAAGAAGCTTCGCTGAAAGAAACTATAAAGTGACTTACTAGAGAATTCTTCATAATATTTTCATAAATGTCTACATTTGGATAGGGTGGTTATAGAAGACTAGGCTCGTCAATATTTGTGCCTTTATTTAAATACCATTTGAATTACACGTTTTATAACTATATAAAAAATTAAGTTTAAGTAGCTTATCCATCATTGAGCTCGATTCGACTTCACCTACTCGTGGTGCACCCTATTGATCTACGGGCTACGGGGTACGGTATCTTTTATAAGAAGCTGGGCTTCTGTACAATGCGGTTTCATCGCGATGATACTCAAGCATGTTGGTGAGGTTCTTTACCCGCCAAACTACCTACCACCTAAATTAACCGTGAAATACTTTACGTGTTTTAGTTGCGTGTTCATGTTGGGCGGCAGCGAGTCACTGAGTACGCTTTAGTGTTACGGTTGTATACGGTCAGCGATAATCATTTACTTGAGGTATTTAATTTATAAAGTCATATTGTAGTATTTACAATACTTACATGTTTTTATATCTAGTGTTTTGGCACACGCATAGTTTGTAACTCTTATAGTACTCCTTTGGTTAACTTCTTTTATAATTTCCTGTATATTTTATCCATTTATTCTGTAATTTCTTTATATATTTTATTAGTTAAATGTTTTGATATTGTTGTCAAATGTTTGACAAATGTTCTAAATTATTGTCATCATGATTACTTTTATTTTTAACTTGTATAATTTTTATCCTTTTTGGTAATTTTGGATATCGACACGAACGGTCTCACGAGTGAAGTTACAATTACGATACGGAGCAGTCTCTCTCGCGTGTGGGTCACGACAGTGATAACTTGAAGGAGTCTCATGCTAAAAGTCTCTATCGGAACAGTGTCGCGGGTGTAGTCACAATTACGGAACGAAACAGTCTCGCGCTTCTAGCCGGAAATAGTTAATTACTCTCCGACTCCGGGATCTACATACTTCGTGCTCCCTAACGCACGCCTGGTTAAGGCGGTCTCCGTGTGCTGAACACCAGACAATCTACGCGTCCCGTGCGCCCTAACGCACGCTCCAGTCGCCGAGGTCTCCCTGCGCTGAACGCCGGGGACTCCGATCGTCTCGTGCGCTCTAAACGCACGCTCCAGTCGCCGAGGTCTTCGTGCGCTGCCCGCCAGAGAAGCGACGGGCCTACCTTCTGACCTTCTTTTTAGTTTCTTAATCTTGTAACTACTGTATTTTAGTCATTGTAACCGCCAGGAAGTCTTAAATTCATTATATCTTCTAAATTCCTTTTGATCTTTTACTATAACATTACAATATATAAACTTTTTTGTCATTGTGAAGTGTCATATATGTCGGAGATGGATAGTATTGCTGATGATATTGGTTAGATATCATCGCGGGTGAATAATTAATTCGGCCAAATTAACATTTTGCACAAGAATTCAGTGTTGACGATAATTAATAATGAACCGTATAACAGTTACTCTCATCCCGTATCTAGGCTCTGTTGGTGAACGAGTTCCTGAATGTGAGTCATAGCGACGGTACTGCCATCACTCGGGTCACGTGCCGCGTTCAGTTAAGCAACCGTATTCATGATTGTCTCCGTCATATCATATGAGCATTTTTGTTAAAAAATTTACATCTTAATATTCACTTTTTTAAATGAAGGTTTTCACTATCCACAGTAAAAAGACAGAATTTATTTATTTACTGCGTACGGCATGGCATGTGTATGGGATACATTAAGTGGATTTGGAGAAAATAAAAGTATAATTTTTTATCGGATGTACAGAACCCTAATATCTGTAATAATACGTATATATAATAAATAATAATAGTTTTTATTACGTAAAATCCTGATTTCTCTTCTGTATTGTACCACAAATTTTCCGTTCGCTCTCCCATGCCAAGAGGGTGAAAACTTTACCAGAATTCCGCAGGCCTGTTTTATTTTGTTTTCAGTATTTTGATACGATTTAAATTTAATCTTTTTTCCATTTGTCATTAGTTTTTTCATATTACTATTTGCAAAGATCCAACATTAGCTGTGTTGCAATAAAAAGTGAGGTTTCAACAAGTAATCGCGTTAAAAGCTTTATGTATGCGGAATTGTGGAAATGGAAATTTTTAAAAAGTTCTTTAAAAGTGCTTAAGCTTCAGTATTCAGTAAAATCTGTTCAATATCTTTTTACAGGCTAATTAATCATCATGTTCTTTTTGTGGCACAGAACATTTGAAATTTGAAACAACATTTGAAATTGCTTTATGTATTGCTGATATTGTTCATAAATTATTTTAACTATGTCATATATTGTAATGTTGTTTTTATCATCATTTACATGTTTTCTTATCGTATAACTTAATTATTAACATTTCAAAATTCAATAAAGAAATGGTTAATGTATTATACTCTAACTTTATCCCGTAACGTAAACTGCGATTGCCTGATCGATTGACGGCTTGTCCAATAAAAACATAAAAATAGATTACAACAATTATACAAATATATTTTTACTCCATAAATAAAACTTTTGTTTGTGGCGTCACTTTTCATCACTAGCTATTAGCGATATAAATTAGAGGCCCTTTTAACTTATTTTTCATGCCCCTATTACACCAGCATTTTTACTCTGCCAGTTCTTAAAGTTATACTGTTTATTAAGATTGAGAACGCGGAGTTGGGACGTACTTGTATAGGGGAGAAGGGGACGTATTCGTAAGGTTGTAACACATTAAGCATTTGAGACGCGTCTCAAAGGTAAGCCTTTTTATTTGCCTATGAAGTTAGCATGTAAAACTACATCTTTTTTTATGTTGGAGACAGTCATGAATACGGTCGCTAAACGGGACGCGGCAGGTGACCTGAGTGATGGCAGCACCGTCGCTATGACTCGACGCTCAGCAACTCGTGCTACAAACGAAGACGTTCTATAACAACAAGGGTTTTATAGGGACTAGGGATGTTATGGTAATGAAATTTTGGATCTGGATATGGATACGGATATATGAATTATACCGGTTTTGGTTACGGTTACAAATCTGAAATTATTTCGAATTATCCGACTGTTTCGGTTAATATCGGTTCCGGATATTAAATGATTTAAGACCTTTAAAAAATGTATGTAATGTATTTACAAGGTAACAGTTTGACTTTCTTTTTAGGTAGTTTATATAGGTATTATTTAGTATTATAACCATAGAGAAAATCTAAAATAATAAATGTATCGGCTCAAACAGCGTCAAAAAACCTGTCATAACGTGTTTAATTTAGACTGAGCCCCTATCCAAAATTATTCGAAACTTTTTTATTGGAATCGGTTATGGTTTCGGATATATTTTTAATTTGAATGTCCGATTGTTTCGGTTATGGTTACCGAGCTCCATGATATCCCTGATAGGGACAAGGGTTATGGCAGGCCATACACGTCTCCACCGTGCTGGAGGCTAGTGCTTCTTTGCTAGGAACTGTTAGCCGTTTCGTTTTTAATTATCGTTATAGTGTTTTTTTTTATGGAAACGTTACTCTGTTTGAATAAATAATCATTCGCTCGCTAAGATGTTCGACCATTACGATAGCATGGCTCTGAATATCAAATATATTGTTACGAAAACAATATAAAATAAAAACCAGGTACTGATCGGAACTACGTCGAGCATATTAGACGACTATTGCCCTTAAGTCTTGAACACGAAAGCGATGAGTTTTCTCTACGAAGCGAAATATCTATGATCAACGAAAGTGACTGCCATTTTTTTACAGTTTTTGAACCCGTGTATCCTGAAACGTGATAGTATATAGTACATATACTCAAACCTAAAATAAAACTCATGATATAAATATAATTGAAATGGAGTCGAAATATATGGGAATGTATCTTTTGTAGCGTATAATAAATACTGTTGAAACTCTTATGGTTTAAACGAATAGCATGTGTCCCAATTGGACTGAAATATCCTATGAAGTTAACGCAGTAAAGATTCTCGTAGGTATGACAAACACAGCCTTCAAGACGAATTACTTAAATCTTCAAAGCAAAGTAGGTAAATATTTTTTTTTCTTACAGAGACAAGGTAAGTAATAGTATTAAAATTGAATCCCGAAAATTCAATTTTCTCACAGAACTCGAGATTATATTCTTTTTATATTGTAAGACTTACTTTATTTTAAGCTTTCAAGATTATTTTCTTGTACACGCTTTTAGTGGTACAGGCACCGTACCAGATTTTGGAGTGCTATTTGGATAACAAATTTCAGTTATAATCAAAGGTGTCTCTATCTCCCCTCTATACGTGCATTTCAATTATCGATTCAATGCCTTGGAAAATTTTATATCAATAATTCGGAAACATCGAGAAAGTAAGAATATGTTTATTCAATTAATTTCAACCTTCAAAGTTCCTTTCTTATCTTGATTCTAGCGGTACAATTTAAATGTTATTAATAACTTTAATAAATAACCGCTTGCTGTGAAAAAATCCTTAACGAGATCGACCGCCAATGTGCAGCAGTTCGCTATTGTTATTTACTAAACTACAGCCATAAAAAAAGAACAGAAGAACTGTTTGCCCTACAGCGTAATACCTTTACTGGGCAATTACATCGTTCTTTTTTTCTTGTTAATTGTAGACGAGAGTGAAAAGCAAGACAAAGCATTATCAAGATGTCACATTTTGTGCTAGTAAGTGAAACGCGATTTAATTATACGTTGAAATAAAGAGAAAAATGAAGGAATATCGCCAATTTATAATTCCTTAGAAAGTGAAATACTATTTAAGTATACGTGTTTTTAATGAAAAAAATTATAAGCGTTGTCGAGATGTCGAACTTTGTATAAGTGAGGGGCGAATGAATTGTCGATAGAAATGAACTGAATTGCCTGCTTTGTTTTGTTATACGTTTGTTAAATTTCATGTGTTACTTGTTATTAAATGTATTTTATATATATTGTACCTTTATGATATCATCAAAGACCCTGTAGGGTATTGCAAATTAAAAGAGCCGGGTTGGGATGTATTATTAATGGGACATATGTGTCGGAGTATCTGTAACGTGTAATTAAACCCCGTAGACACGTTGTCAGTATTCGCCATGTTGTTTTATTTTCAAATCAATGCCTACGTCCGGCGGAATCGCAGTCTCGAAAACAAGGTTTTTTTTTTTTTTGCGCCCAGACAATTGGAAAAAGGTCTACCCTCCGGGAAACGGGGGAGGGGGGTGGTGAATGCTCATAGCTTACCAGCGCAGCCGGCTGCGCTGGTTATGTGGGACTCTCGAAAAACCTAGGGGCCTACCCACTAAACACCACCCGAGGCTGGCTTTGGCCTGGAGGCCTTTAAGCCGACATCTGATGCGACCCCCTTTAGGGAAAGGGGGCGCTCGAAAACAAGTGGGACTTTTTATGTTTTTATACAACACTTAATGGCTGTACTATATTATTTTCAGCTCCGGAGAACGAAAGCAATAATGCTGTAGCCCTGTCTGTGTGCTCTGATATCAACAAAGCGATTCTTGGATATAATCTAGCGAGTGATTGCATATTAACACTGAGAATCAACGCAAAACCATGTCGTGTCAGCGTGGTAGTGTAGTATCCTTGTTCCTCGGCCTCAACTAATGCTAATATTGAGGAATTGTAGAACCAAGGTTCTGAGACTTTAAATAGTACACCTACAAGAGACATCACATTTCTGATTGGACACCGTAATACAAAACTGGAGCGCACATTAACAGAGGATCACCCGAGAGAAGCAGTCGGAAAATTTGGACTTGGTAATAGAAACGACTGAGGAGATATGTGCCTACAATTGTACGCGGAAAACTCTCACACAATAATGATCGCGTGTTTCTAAAACCATTAACTGATAGAAAATTACCGAACAATGGTCCTTAATATCTCATGCAAGCAAAAGCATGCCGCACGTTAATTAATAATAGTCGCATACAAAAGTTTATCTTATTGCAAACACCGAACGAACAAACAGGCTTAGTATGATCGTGGAACACCACAATACATCGCTAATAAAGGCAAATCATTGAGAAAAGCAGAGCGTGTGTGTGTGTGTGTGTGCACACGCGTGTTCTAATTTTCTTTATCAAGTACTCTAAGGCGTTTGACTGCATCAGATAGGATTGCTTATGGACCATACTACTAGAAATGGTCTCAAGTACACACAACACTTTATAGTATTTTGTCTCTATCTGTGAAAGACTCATCAAGGACATGACTTTCAATAACGAAGAGCAGGACAAGGAATATTTTAAATGATTAATATTCGCATTTGGATTTGTATTTATTATAGTATGTAATCACATCATGGTTATTAAAATTTATATTTATATATTTATTAACATTATAATATTCCTGAAATACTTAATAACTTTAAAGTTTTTAAAAATCAATGACTTTTTAAATTATTATAATACTTCTGGGAGTTTTCCATATATTTCTATAGATATAATACAGCCGTTTGATGGTGCATTTTTGTCGTGCCGCACAACTTGAATTTGAATAATTTTTTTTATACATAAAAGATTGAGTATTTTTCTGCAGTTTACCTAATTTCAAAGATATAGAGATACATGTGAAGAAAAGAATTTATTTTCCTTATGGTATGTTGGCAATAATGTGGATCAGCTATTTCTGTACTGTACAACGAGTCAGCGCAACGCTGATATTACCCTAAAGGATAAAACATATCTGAGATATCTATACTCTCAGCAAATTAGGGTACTTTAGCCGTTTTTATCTCAGTTTCTTGACCCCGCGGAGTGTATATGAAAATGCTGAGATTTTTATGTACTCTTTTCTCTCTCACTTCATTTATGTGTTTGTCGATTATCACAACAAGCGAAGTTGAATCGTTAACAGTTCCTAAGTGAATGCCTTCATTTTTGTTATTTCGAACAAGTGAGGTTAAACTCACACTTAAGTTTGAATGAAGAGAAGACTGTAAAGACGATTGGAATTGAAAACCATGAGTTTCATGTGTATCATATTTATTATCAAGACCCTTATGAACATCACGTCTTGCTAATAGTACCATTTCAATAAGGTGACAGGATAAAAGTGTGAATTTTTTTTTAAACATAACGCAGAATTAGTTTGCAAATATCAAGATGTCATACTTTCAATTAGTAAGTGAGAGGCGGTTAACATATTTTGTGTATGAGAATGGATAAGAAAACTATGTCCAATCAAAACGTAAAACATTAATATAAGAGAGATGATGAATGTGAAAAGAATGACGAAGCACAATTGAAACGTCACACTGTATCACCAACTGACGTGACATAACATAAAGATGTAGTAATAAATATAACTTATATTTATATATTATTATTACTTATATATGAAGAAAAACAGAATGTACAAATAAACACAAATAATGATGTCATGTTAAACTTTTTCAAATTTTTCATTCACGTCATCATTATGATTAGCGGC
This sequence comes from Megathymus violae, assembly GCA_003671415.1. NCBI lineage: Eukaryota > Metazoa > Arthropoda > Insecta > Lepidoptera > Hesperiidae > Megathymus > Megathymus violae. The sequence goes on from PDGT01000054.1 coordinate 1,845,366, forward strand.
GAAACAAATGCCTTACAAATATAATGTTCTTTTACGTAGTGATTTTTAAATGAACTTAACAGAGAGCGCTATTAGTACTGAAGTTTCGAACAACCGATAAATAATACGTTACACAAAGAATTCATCTCGTTTTTGTTTCAACAGTCAAAAAGGTTGATTTATCTCGTGCATTTTGAACAGTTAAAGTTTGGCAATGAACAACGCAGTACAAAGAGTTTATTTTAACAAAATATTCTTTTGTGGATTCATAACTACGATTGCGTGGCGATTTCGGTAAAGAGCTGTTATTTGTAAAATTTATTTTTGGTTTTGTATTACATGGGTTGTTATTAGGGTTTTGTACTTTCAATCATAAAACGGAATCTTCGTAAAATTATTTGTGTGTCATCATTTTCGTCGAATATTTAGATGGAAAGATGTAATTTTTCATCAAAACTGTACAGTTTTATCACTTAAAAATATTGAAGAAAACACGAAAATAATTACCATTCGCACTTATGTTCTAAATCATTAAAAAATAATTTAACCCGAGTATCACTCACACACACTTTACGAGGAAAATATTGTTCACGACATCAAGTTGACTGGAACACCCCTATTATTACTTACATGGGTTAACCGGTAAACAATATTATGTTCATTTATAAAAAATATTATTCCAGGCGTACACTGCAGAAATTTCCTTTAATGCCTTCAGTAAAACATAGTTAAATAACGGAACTCTCCTGAGGCCAGTCCCTTTCGTGGAACAGACAAAATTTGATGCGAATTATTGGCTCCACTTAATGGCGTCCTTTATGGCTAGGGAGCCCGCAGAACCTTGTAACCCGTGACTGTTTTATTTCTGTAAGAAACCCCTATGTCTGTAACTTATCACATAAATATTCAAATAGTAATATGAAAGATGATTCGAGAGTTCGATATTAATTATCATTTCGGTGAAGTTGGCGAGGAAATTTAAAAGTTCTTTTTAGTCATGTCATAAGCGTGTAAATGTTGCCAATCCGCGTTTGACGAATATAATTAACTATATTACCTAAATAAATTAACCGATGTCATTGTAACATATTATATGCGATCTTGTTGCAACATATTTCTTTATGCAGCCACCCTCAAAATCCTTTGTCGTCAAATAAAATTTCAGATTCCCGAATATGGATGGTTTTAAGAAATAACATTATGTTTAATATAACTAACACATAATCTCAAATAACTAATAACATAATGTTCGTTTTTAAGAAAAAAAAAATTACTGAAGTCAAATAATCTTTAGAATTATACGGTTAAAATTATATGATGAAGATTTTTATAGAAAACATAATAGTCAATGTTGTTGTCGTCGTCATCACTGACGTCATCACTGACGTCATCATTGACGTTATCATTGACGTTATCATTGACGTCATCATTGACGTCATCATCGTCATACTACTATCATTATCCGTTTAATATAAATGATTGAAATAAAAGATGATAGGCACATTCGAAATTTTATTATACCGCGATATACAACATTTTGCCACGTAATAGGGCACACTTTCCCATTCTGTGAATATTTGTTTGTATTCGAAATGCTCCTGGGGCTTATCTGGATTTTCTAATCGCAAACGTAAAAACGGGACAAATTTGACGGTTCCCAGCCAAAGGTTTACGAGCCGCGTCGAATCCGAATGGCAGCTGTCTTGTAAAAATTTATTCAAACGTAGGATTTTACTGAACCGCCTTATTAAAGTGTGAGTGCCATTACAGGTGGTGGGCGATAGGCGAGATGACGTTAATTATCGAATAAAATTCAAACAAAATGATAATGAAAATATGTTTAGGTTAGTTTAGGTTTAAAAACCTTATATACATAGGTTAGTGCGTTCAACATTTTAGACTTCATCACCGCTTTCCACCGGTTGGGATTATTTTAAAGCATTAAATTATTCTACGTAAAATAAATTGTAAAATGATAAGTCTGGAGAAAAATTGAAACTGAAAAGTTAGATTTTAATTTTGTCCTTTTAATTTTGTGTTATATGTTGTTGTTTTTCTGAGTGAACATAATCTATTGATCTGAGTGGTACTATCAGGTGATTCTCATGAATGGAGTTCTCAGGCAAAGTTATATTACATTATTTTTCATTTTTAAGCGTATATTTTACATATTATGTTTACAATTTAATAGTATCAAAATCATGATAAGTGAATGATGGTCGTTTCGGTGTGCAAGTAGAATGTGTCCAGGTGGCGTAATTCAACCGTGAATATTTGCTAGGCGAAACATCGCATATTATGCGTGAGCGATCCAAACGACGTTCCATTGTTCCGTCTCAATAGCTATTAATAAGCCAAGAAACGAAAGTAGAATATTAAAAACTTTCAGCTCAATCAATTATGTGGTAATCCATATTCATACACAATTTATATACTTTTTTCATACTATGTTCATTTATTTTATCTTATACCGGTTATAACATTGATATCCTTTTGACAGGTGATCGCATTATTTGTGTCACATATGACTTCTTAGCTAAACTATGTGTTTCTTCAGTCCATTAAAAAAAAAAAAAAACAATGTAAGTATGATAAATAAACTCTTGATGATAAACTCATGATAAATAAAATAATCTTTTACCATTTTTATTAACTATTACTTATTATCTTCAATATCTGCAGATAGCTGGCATCATTTAATATTGAAGGCGTTTTAGACTTATCACTGCGGTCGTTATTTGTTTTTCGTTGGCGATTTCAGTGAGTAGTATCCGTTGTTTGAGTCACTCACTTATGTCCAACGTCGTTCAGTGATGTTTGCGTTATTGAGCTTCCATTCAAAGAATTCAGTCTGTGTAGATTCAGTAGTGGAAGTAATTAATATTTCACATATAAATTTATGATTGTTGTTTTCATATGAGCGGCTTAATTGCGTGAGGAGAAACGTCTCCACTTTGGCGAGATGCGAATGTTGAGATGTATGTGTGAAGTGACGCGGGGGATAAGGTCAGGAATGAGTATATAATGGGTAAAATAAAAGTAGCACCTATCATAGATAAAGTAAGTAGCAGAAGGTTGGAATTGTTTGGGCACGTGATTAGAAGAGATGAAGACCATGTGATCAAGAAAGAGACGATTATAAATGACGATGGATACAGAGGAAGGCACAGGAAATAGTAGATGGATTTATTAAGAGTGATATGAATGGAAGAAAAAGGCATACTGCGCCGATTCCAGATAATGGGAGAAGGTAAGGAAGATGATGATGTTTTTATATAGTAATGTATTTAATTAATTAGACATATGTACATCGAAAAGTATTTGAAAAGAATTTGATATACGAATATTTTTTAATTCATAAATTGTATTGATTCATTATCTAACTAATTATCTTGACATTAGACATATGGAATTTATCAATATTTATAGCGATTACTGTTAGAGGTCAATTGACTGTTGAACTATGTTTATTAATATCCTAAAATAATGTCTATACTTACAGTCATTTACTATTCAGTGAGAATAGATCCACCCTTCAGGATGAAAAAGATCTATCATAACCTATGACACAAGTTATAACTTTGCTACATATCATCAAAATCTGTTTCGTATTTTACATTTGATACTTGCACCGACTGACAGCCAAGGTAATATTTTGGCCTCTTTCTCGAAAAGCTTACCTTCCTTATAATTTATAAAAAATAACCTCCAAATGCGGCTCCGTTTCAGTTTTATTACACCTATAAATATAAAAGAAGTCATATATGTAACCTCTGTACAAATTACTTGCGCCTTGTGTCAGTGTGTGGTGAGCTCTGTGCTTTATCTTCTAAGATATATTACCACAGAAGTTGCAATTGTACCACACACACAACACACAAGTGGAGTACCAGAGTATTCTTACTCGATGTATGTACTTGTATAATACACTAAAATACTAGAAATAATCACGGCTCGTATATATAATATATATGTTTTACAAATCCGATAAATGATCCGTTACCAACGGTTTTTATCTTTATTATTTTAATGGTTTATCCAATAATTTATCTATTTGTTTATTCAATAGTTCGTCTTATATTTTATCATCTAGTTTAAGCAATTATTGGTCCAGCGCTATGAAATTGTTTATTCTGTGGTTGTATTGTCATTAAATAATTTATCCAATGGTTAAAGCTTATGCAATTTTATGTCCAATAATTTATTTGTTAATTTATGCAATCCAATTCTTTGTCTAATAATATATTGATTAGTTTTCTCAGTGGTTTGCGAATCATTTATTTATTAGCTTATTCAAGAGTTTATTGCATAATCTGTTCAGAATTTGTTCTAGCATACAATTCTTTATTTACTGTATAAATAGTCCAAGTGGAGTTAAACCTTGTGACACCTTTAGCGTGCCCGCAGCAGAGACTCAATACATCGTTGCCAATTTGTGCAACCGTATGAATTATGCTTTTCTGCGCACTGTATTTCGGGAGACCTTCGACTCCAGCCAATTGGCACAAGTTTTGTTTATACAAAGCACTAATGCGTTAAGACGGCTTTACTAGGTATATATAGAAAATCCAGTAATATATAGTATTATATATAACAGAATTTTCCAATTACTTCGAATGCAAGAACTAGGAACCCCTTTTTTAAGTTTTTAAGTTTACATTACCTTTAAACTTTTTGATAAGGCAGTGCTTCTCAAAAAAAGTACGATGCAGAAAAAAGCTATAAATTTTATTGAATTATTAGACTGATGTAAATGTAACATAAATATGATAGTTTAAAATATAATTCTTTTTTTGAATTGAGCTTTTGATGAATAAAAAACGCATCTAAATCATTACAGTATATATGAGAAAAAAAAAACATTATTAGGGGCCTTTATTAACGCAATAGAACACAAAATACTAGTTGTTACAATTTTTGTCTGTTTGTCTGTGGGTTTGTCCGCGCTAATCTCACAAACGGCCTTACTGATTTCGTTGTGGTTCTTACTAATATATTGCAGTGAGCATCATGTAATACTTAAAGTTTTTTTCATTGCAATCCGTCCATAAATAAAAAAGTTATAAATTAATTTAAAATAATGCGGGTATTATTTCTTAGTGTTAATACGTAGTTTTCCCGACGCAAAGCGACGATAGTTTGCTAGTTAAAACGGTCAAACAAATGGGTTATCTTACAACGGATAAGAGACATATCAGCGCAATCGAAAATAACGATCCGAGAATTCTGTCATAGCAGAACATCTGTTTGAAGTCGGTTCCGAATATTGGACTGAGTTGCATAGCCCGCGGGTGGTTTCGTTTGACCGTCAGGAGATACATTCCACATTTAATAAGAGACGCTATTGAGATCTATAAACATCCCAATATAGGTAACCAACATAGGTAACTCAACATAGGTAAAAATTTGTGAGTTATACTTAAAATGTATAATGTCCGCAAGGATATAAGGTTAAAATCATAGGCTTTTTAGTTTATGCTGCGATAAAGGCAATTTTTTTGGCAGAAAAGAAAAATGTAATTTACTTTATAATTTATATAGATAAAGAAAAGAGTATAACAAATAAAACCAAAAACTTTATTTTTGCATGACGCAAGGACGTAATTAGATACATCAGCCTGAACATAAAGATGTACAAGTATTCAAGACAAATCACTGCCTTCAGAACTTGAAGAAAAATCGGTCATCGCTTTAATAAAGCAGTGTTGGGGAAAGGAAAATTTTCATCGCGATACTTTTTAATAAATGTTGTAACTTCCCATTGCGCCAATGCTGATTGCTTTTTTTAGGGTTGCTTCATGAAAAAAAACGAGAGTTATGATAATTCTTTGGCTGATCATGACAGAAGTAAATATATCTCTATATATAAAAAGAGAATGTTTGTTTGTTTGTATGTTAATTTAAAACTCGAGAACCGTCAGCCTCATTGATATGAAACTTCGCATACATATGAAGGGCGACATGACGTTAGTTTGGGATAGGTAGCGCTGGTGGCGGTGATTTTTATCTTCTGAACCATAAGTCGAATTGATATTAAATTTTGTATGTGTATGCATGTGACAGCATTGGAGCACTTAAAAAAATTGGTGAAGCGAAGCGCACCGGGCAGCAGCTAGTTTCTTATATAAGTTGTAAATTAATAATTTTTTATATAATTATATAAAAATTCCGACAAATTATTCGCAACTGGATATGATATTAAGTGGCGCTGCGTTCGGGTTCCGGGAAAATTAATTTTATTGTAAGAAAACATTTGCCAGGTCCGCTACTGTGCCTGTATAAGTCTATAATCATAAACATCCCGAGTCCTCAAATGTCAAGGGGAAATTGAAACATTTTAAGCGGCAACCGAAAAAATCTCTGAATGAACATGAAAAGTACAGAACCATACGATGTTAACGTGATTAAAACTCGAAAGGTTTTCATTCAGGTGTCGGTTGAGTTTTATTTCGGCTATTCTTGTTCGCTTAAAGTTTTTAGTGTGGCTATAAATCATTACGACGAAGCCGGCTGAGGCTGTTACGGCAATTTTTGATAAAATTTATTGAGAAATGTTTATTGCCAGTATTTTACTGGTTTATGGTGCTAGCAATTTTTCCTTTGTAATGCTTACCGTTATATTACGTAATTAAAACGCGGAATAAACCCTTGAAGTCAACAAAATGGTTGGTTTAATAAATTATAGGACGCCCCCATAGCCCAGTTGGTAGTGACCCTGCTTGACGGGCAAGGGGTCTCGGGTTCGATTCCGGGTCGGGGCAGACATTTATGTGACAGATGAATGGTCGTTCTCGGGTCATGGGTGATTGCAATGTCATATTTGTGTAAGTCCATGCCACCCGCCACATAGAGAATTCCAATGCGGGGTGTGAGTGTGTAAGCGTTTACTTTTTATTTAATCTTACATTCTGCATTTAAAATTCATTATTAAGATCATCTTTCAAAAAATTAAAACCGTTTTTTTCTCATAAATAAGTTTATTGATTGATTAATCATTATCTTATTTATTTGAGATTCAATAGTAACGTCATCTTTAACAAATCTTCTCGACTTAACATATCGTTTAAAGCACGGAAGAGCTCATTAAATTTGCCGTTCGCCGTCACACATTAAAATGCTTCATATTCAGTCAATGCTTAAATTAAAACGTACAGCATTGAGGCGGCCCAACCTGAACTGCAAATTTGGTGTATTTGTAAAACTTCCTCCGACGAATTAATATTCCGATTATTCATGAATTTCAAAAGCTCAAACATTGTCGTTGGTTTGTTACGGAAAAAGTTCGCCTTGTTATCATTGAACTGAAAGCTGGAGCGTTTTAACGTAGATCAATATTTAGCCATATTTGGATGTCGACTTTGAGTTGAGTAACAGACATGTTTTATTTTGATGGGAAACAGATTATCGACGACAAAGCAAATGTTTCTACAAACACACTATATTATAAAATATACTTTACAGCAGTTTGATTATTGTTATTTAAATTTTGCTTTGTTGTTAATTAAATTTAATTAATTAATCAATATTTTAAGAAACTGTTACGATAACAGATTTTGATACCAATCGACAAGTTACTTAAAGCGAAATCTCCTTTCCAACGTATGATACGTTAATTTTATTGAACATAGGATCATCTTTCATAATATTTATTACAATAATATCATATTAGAATACAAACTCAACTTTTAACTACTATTTAGTCTATAGTTATTGAATAAAATGGGAAATCTGCTTTTGAATTATTATATTTTAATGACAGGAATAGCTGGAGATCAGTTTTAATTCGATCGATTAATAAAATTGTTAATGTCGGACTGTGCATATTATAATATTTAACATGGATGAATATGTAAAAATGCGCTTATATTTACCGTCTTTTTAATGCCGCTGTATTAAAAAAAAGTGTGTGTATCAGCTCCGAGGCACGACTGGAGTTTACGCCTTAAGTACAAATGTCATTGAGTAATACATATATAGACGTTGCCCAGTAATGTATATATATGTACATACATATTATACAGTGTATTTACGGACTTTATACAAGTATACACATTCACGACTTGAACGTAAAAGTTGAGCAAGGCAGCTGCGAAGAAAGACGTAACGCAGTTTAGTTACCACTGAAAAATATTCACTTCTCATAAAATTTCATTATACATAAATGCCTTTATACATAAATCGGTTCTTATGGAGTAAACTCCAAGAGTTTCAAGATAAAATCTGCCCCATACGTCTCGCTTACATTCAACTTTTGTATCTCCAATATGGGGTCAGGGAATGCGAATATCTTTTTATGCTTGTGTCAATATTATAATACGCTTCTATAGATCATATCATCTCTCTATCAATTTTATGATTAAGTGTGATAGAAGGGTGTCGATAGTGCCGTTTTGTTGTTTAGTTGTTGGATTATATTCATGAAAACTCTGAGGCGAATCCTCATAAAAAATTTTTATTCGTGCGGTTATCACAATGTCACTCAACATTACTATCTAAAGCTAATCTTGGAATAGCGTGCGTGTGTAAGATTTATTATTGAAGGAAAATTTCTTACACAGATCTATCAGTTTAAATAAATATTATGTAATGTAATAGCAATAATTTTGTGACGTAAAAGGCTCTAATCACGGTTGAGCTCCAGCCAACCCTTTGTTTGTGGTGTAAACAGCAGAACAACGAACGAGGCTATGACAACCCGTCCCTATAGAGGTGAAAAAGGTCCCACCCGACTTGTAGGTTCAACCATGAAATGACTTTTCTGTGACAGTGGCGGAGTACAAGCATGTACCTCGCTTTCACCTTGACCTTGGCAACGCGTCATACCTTTGGTATGTACGTATGTCTATGGGCAGGCAACAATGAAGCCCACCTGCTCGTTTGGCGGCTACTTATGTATATATAAAAAATCGCTGCATATGTGGCAGGCTATGTCCATTGTGAGGTGGAACCACAGATAAAAGTATTATGGACAAAATGTACAAAAATATCTTCTAAACCTTATTTATTCACGGTAATAATTTCATTAAAAAATCATATTATTGATTATTATATATTTATGATATATTTAGCAAAAGAAATATAGTACTTTAAGTTGCTAAACGGAACGCGACGCGTGACCTGAGTGATGTCAGCACCGACACTATAATTCGATTCTTGTCAACTCGTTCTACAACGTAGCCTAGATAACAGCTATGGCAGGCCCACTTGTGTTTCAACATTGCTGTGGACTAGTACCACTGTGCTAGGAACTGTTACTCGTTTCGTTTGTAATTATTATTAATAGCGAATGACGCCAGCAATCCTGTCCATCCGACCAGAAATGTTGCATTATTTCTCACAAGTGTTTGCTTTTAAGGCAGGTAGCATTGTTGTGTTAGAAATGATTGTATATTGCATATATACAAACATTAGATAAGATTAGAATATCAGCACCACCTAAACCATCAAATTGACAGTTAACTATTCTGGTTTTACTGATCAGTTGCTGTCGATATTTTATAACTAAGATTAATATTGTAATTTACATTTTTATAAAATATGAACGAATGTCAATTAATCTAGCTGTTGTTATTGACTTATATGTACGTATTTCCGTTGAAAGACATAGAGGTTGCTACACTAATCAAGGGTAAAAAAACCATCGTTCGGAGGTTAAGAGGCTAGTTCTTGTATGAACTTAATTATATTAATTGAGAGAAGTGATTAGTTTTATTTAGAGGAACCCAACAGTAATTATATTTTTCGTTATCAATTCCATTTATAACCTTATATTTAAATCTGTTTCGATGGAACATTCATACATTCGCTTAATGTATGTAATGTAATGGATGTATGATAATATGATTCTGTACTGCCTTGATCGTACCTGCCAGTAAAGGTTTTCATATTTCATTCCTACTGGAGCAGTCATTAATGTCACACATTGAATTTGTATGTTCTCAGGTTAAGGTAGCTTTTATCATTTAAAATTATGATAAAGCTACGTTAATATCCTGAATAAGTCTGTAATATTAGGTAAAAGCTTGTAAATAAATAATCCGATAGATATGTCTAAGCCACCTGAAATGTTAAATCCTGGTGTAGGGTTCTGTGTGAGTGAACGTATTTACTTGAAAAATCATTTTTTTGTTAGTATTGAACTTTTTTGTTTAACACGTTTTTACAGAAAAAAGCAGCCAGGAGCAGAGCACGGCATGTAGACAACTTGGCGACTGAGTTGCTAATGGTAGTATGAATTATAACGCCCTCTTAATGGGTCGTGGACAGCGGCGGCAATACGGCCGAGATTTTCGAACGATTTCTTTTGATACACCGCCTCCGTTACTTCTGATAAGTGTTCCTGGAAAGACTGTAAAAATTATTATTGTATACGTTACTTTTTGACGATATGGTGCATCGACAAACAATACCGTTACGAAGCTTCTCGAAGTCGGCAGGCTTACGAAGTTTCGAGAAGGGTGGCCGACCGTTACGGTGAGGCAAACAATAGAGGCAAGCAATGGAGGCAAACAATAGAGGCAATAAAAGAGAAAACCAGGTAGTAATAAAAACTACCTGGGTCACTCCAGGCCAATCTGGCCCGTATGCCTCGAGCAAAAGCGGCGAGATTAGCATGGATGAGGGCCGAAATGGAGTTGTTAACCTGATCCGCTATTGTTATGTCGATTTCCGGGAATTCCTGTTGTTGTTGCTTACTTCAAGGAAGGGCGTGGAAGGATCTGGAAGCCCGGAAATCGATATAAATAGCGGGCAGGGTCGGCCACAAGGCATTCGGTCTCCGGATACGAAGTGAAGAGTTCTCTCCCTACGAAGTGAATATCTGCGATCTACGAGTGTAACTGTGATTGTGAAGTGTGTGTGAAGAAAAATAAAGTATCTGCGGAACAATTGTGGCAATTTCGAGCCTACGGATCCTGACACGTAACAATACAATTTTTATTAATGCGTTCTTTCTTAAATTTCATGTTTACCCCATTTTATTCAAACACGAAAAATATATATTACATATATTATGAAAAAAAAAATTGGCTTCTGTATAAATAACATAGTCTGCTTACACAAAGCAAATAATATAGAGTATTTGAAGTAAAAATTTTACTTAGTACAGTTTTACTATTCCTTTAAATGGATATGTTAATGGATGATAAAAATGTGGTGATGTTGTATCATATGACCCCGTAGCCCAGTTGGTAGTGACTCTGCCTGCCGAGCGAGGGGTCCCGGTTTCGATTCCTGGCCGGGGCAGACATTTATTGACAGATAAATTTTTGTTCTCGGGTCATGGGTGTTTGATATGTAATATTTGTGTATGTCCATTGTCCACGCAACCTGCAACATTATCATTTGTTTTAAGTATCGAACTTCGCCAGCCATTTCTAGTATTCAACTCCCGAGTTCTGATAAAACATTATCAGAACTCGGGAGTTGAATATGAACACATAATGTTTCCCGATGCAAAGCTAGATCGGGACACTTGTTTAAATTAACGATCAACCTTGTCCACACTGAAGATATTAGTTGAAAACTCATTTAGGCGAACAGCCGACGCGCGTGCCCGCGGACCAGCATCGAGGATTAGGACACTCGCTGGATAATCACTGAATTATGGACTTTGCAACAGATTTTAAATTTACATTATTTTGATTCGCAACAACATTGGTATTAGACGTGAATCCAAGGCATAGTCGCGGTAGAATGCGGTCGAGATCACTGAACAGCCATACGGGTACATTGGGATTGGGTTTAACCGAGTACTTCAACATTATTAATACAGCTGGTGAATGAATTTTGTCCAGAAACAAGTGGAAGAAGGTTGGATATTGATAAATGAAGTGCAGTTTATCTAGTTAACAAACGCATTCTCCGCTTCCTTCTTAGCTGGCAACGGGTTATTGGTGTCTTTTGTGTCATGGATTTCCGTGAGCAGGTACGTTTAGGCATATGCGTAATGAATATGATTGTATACTCATTGACATAAGTTTATAAGAAAATATTTTGACACAGTTGAAAGATTTATATATCGGACATGGACATCGTTGCTGGCGTCGTGGGTAAACATCTTCGCTGGCGGATAATTAGCAATACAAGCAGTGTTAACGTTTCCACAATAATTCACTGTTAATAATAATTACAAACGAAACACGTAACCGTTCCTAGCACAGAAGAATTGGTTTACAACAATATTGAAACACAAGTGAGGCCTGCCATAGCGCTTGTCCTTTAGCTAGCTACCGTTGTGGCACGAGTTGCCGAGTGTTGAGTCTCAGCGATGGTGCTGCCATTACTCAGGTCACCTGCCGCATTCCATTTATATTGGTAACTATCTCCGATAAACCTTTTTATCATACCTACATTATTTTTTTTATTTCGTTTATATGACCTCCAAAGCTATTAATTTACTTTCTTGTGTTCCTAATGTATGGGCCACATATTTAATAGAAATATAAATTAATATTGTTTTGATTTTCTATTGTCTTGAATAAAGCGGAAACTTGTGTAAAGTCGTTTCCGGTATGACATTTGGCACCAGAATGACTATTTGAATTGGGTAAAAGGAACCTTACAACTGCGAAGGAAACAGGTCAGTGTTAATGAAAATGAAAATGTGTAGATACTACAGATAGAGAAGAAGAGTACGTGCTAGTGCAAGTAAAGTGATTAGTCAAAGGGAAATAAAATTTAAGTATTTGGGTGTTTTCTTATACTAATAAATATATTTATTATATTATTCATAGCGATAAGAAATAGTTACAAAACATCATAACACCTCATGTTTTTATTCTGAATTTACAAAAATCATGATACGAGTAAGAAAGTTTTTACTGTTTTCTTGAATATCAACTTGAAAAAGTTACTTAAAAATTAACAACATTTTGATACCGAACATGTACAAGCACACAGTATTATTTACTGAAGGATTCAATTACGTTTAGGGAGTGGCATTTCTATTTAGTTTTATTCCTAATTTTCGTAGTCTATAGCACTTTATAAAACACATCTATCACCTAAATATCATGTATGTAGTACTTGTAGGCTTTGAATCAAATACATTTAACATACAGCCATGACGAATGTGAGATGTATTTACTTTCGTCATTTTGCAAAGAAGTGTCTTTAACAAATGTTAAAGCATACCAATTTACCTATACAAAGTTAATAACAAATTGGTATATGAACCATTTCATTTCATTTAAATAAAAATCGACAGCACTTTCTGCGATTGGCACAATTCAGTTGAGCCATTTCTGCAATTTAAACTGTTGGGAGGCCGATGCCAAATATTCAATAGTATTCGGGTTTTGTGGCTAATGAATAAATTTACATATTTTGTACTTGAGAAAGGGTACCTAACTTTCCCAACATCAAAATTGAATATTTAAAGGGAAAAATCGGAAATGTGAAGCCAATAACAAGTACATATTTTAACAAAGAAAAACACGACTTAAATTTGACCAGAGTGTATGTATTTCTTGGTTTCATCTCCTATTTTTCACTTTTAGGGGTGGTAGTTTGCCTTTAAATTTAAGCGAGACCAAACGGGAAATATAATAAATAACCTTTCAAACCAAAAAAGAATTTCCTTAATCGGTGAATAAAATTACGGAGTTCTGAAGTGACAAATGGATTGACAACTTTCTTCTTTTTTGAAGTTGTTCAATAAGGCGTTTTAAATACAGTTCTAGGACAATGTTCTCTTTATAGCTGAGGAAGTTTTCAGGTAATTTAAACATGTTGGTGTGGTACAAGTTTATAGGGTAGAGATCAATCCAAAGTTGTCCACCTAAAATTGCCATTTCAAATATGGCCACTCAAAGTTGGCCACCTTTAGATGGCTACCCAAATCTGGTACTCAAAACTGGGAGCCAAAAGTCCTTTTTATTGGTCTTTTAAGTTGTTTTCCAAAACAAGTCTCAATAGTTGGACACATTAGTTTCATTTCAGGAAAATTCTTATGGCATCTACTAATAGTGCAAGCTAGTAGAAAGGACTATTTTGTATCAAGAAGCGGCAACAAACTCTCTAGCTGGTTAGTTTATTATAACATAGTAAAGTCATTTTTAAAAAATGTTGCCTTTCATATTAAGCTTTAATTTTTATATAAACTATCAGAATTTAGTAATTACGGATACGAGTAAACGAAATAGAACACTGCTGACTGAAAATAATCGTATTTCTGTAATTTATTCCAAAATGTCTCTCCACTCCCCTCTACTTGATATTACTTTATTGAACAAATTCGTTCGGTCGAATTACTTCCAGTTGGAACATATCACAACGCGACAGTGAAACATCCTCACGTCATTAGTGAGATACCAAGCTGGCTCAGCTCTCGGCTCCCAGCCAGCGCCTAATGCTATTATTTAAACTAGACTTTGCAGCCGGTGTTCGTTTGAAATAAAGATTCACCTCATAAATCTCCTTAATGATCTGAGAGGTGTGTTAAATCCTCACGAATTTAGTTGTGAGAATTCTTCTCACAACTTCAAAGATTTTGAATATTTATTACTCAACGAGTACGAATACTTCGCTTTAAATATTTATACATATGTGCAAATTGAAAATTTGTGTTAGCTTTGGGCAAAGAAAAGGTCAAACGGAGAGCTACTCCTACCAAACATGAGTGACGAATCAAATATTTGTTATAGTTTTATTGTATTAAGAAATACATATTTATATTTGAAGCTGATAAAATCATTCTCGACATCCCTTAAGTTACAGAATCCTTAATATTCCGTGGCCTTTATCTCTATCTTTTATCTACTCCTGTAACGAAGTATTGAATGTTGAAATTAAAACTGAGGTCTCCGTCGACATTGTTCTGCAATATATTTAAACTGAAATAATTTTAATATTTAAACACAGAATTTATTATAACTAGAATATATCTCGTATCTGTCGGATTTTGTTATGGCTATTATGGTTCATAGCTATGAGCCACAGATCGATAAATCAAAAAACTTGTATGGTTTTATGATTTAAGGTTTCAATTAGGTAGTTGAAATTATTTAGAATCTTCCTTAACCAAAAGTTTTCGGTAGTATTTTAAGTGTGATTCAAAAATTTGAGTTTAAATGTCTGTCAAGTTATTCTTAACTAACGTGGTATACTATGCCTTAAATATTCGAAAAAATACACAAGCCCAGCTGTGGGTTAGCTTTTGGTTGTGATGATGATGAATTACAAGTCTTCACATAGCCTCAACCGGACGGGCGTATTACAAACTCCCAGTTACTGATTGGACCGCACTCCTTCACGTTGCACCAGTGCGTTAAGAACTTGTGGAAATAAGATTTCTTTTGTATCATTAGTCAACAAATGAGCAAATGGGCCGCCTCGGTAAGAGATCACCGTCGCGTAATGGACCACCATAGCATTAAAATCATCACCGATGTGTTCCCAGCAAGAAAGAAACCGGAAGCTTTTTAGAGAAGGTTATTAATTCCATCCCCACTAGAGTAATGTGGAAGTCGTATGTCCTTTATATAATCGTAAACTATGCATTTGTTCATGTGATGATCTGTAGCAAAGTTGTTGTGCACGAGCCCACGAAAGTTTCTGAGTTGGTACGACCAAATTTCGATAGATGGCGCTACTGTTTATTTGAGTTGTGGCGTAGCAACGCGCGCAGGGTACAGTTAGTTTGTTTATAAAACCATATCCAATCAACCATTCTTGGGTTGTAGCGACAAATTCCAACAAATATTAACCTACTCGTATTTTGCCTTATATTTATTGAATTAGTTGTATCGGAATATTTTTTAAGTATATCCAGTTTTCATGCAACTTAATGCATGAATTCTCACGGCATATGAACATGATATATTATTCGACATACTTGCGTCAGATGCAATCTCCTGTATTTAACAGTTTATTGTGAAACTGTGGAATTTGATTCGAATATGATTGATTTAGTTGGAGATAATGATTTCGGTAGCATGGATATTGATTGATAATCAGACGATGTGGTTGATGGCATTAATGTTTAGTCATTGTTCTACTAGGTTATCTAAGCGAGTTCACGGTCTGTAGTTGCGACAGCTGATTCGTCTCATGTCAGATCGGACAGACTGACAATCTCATTCTGGAGGCGGAAACAGATGTATGCCTGTTGTGCAATTGACTATTTAGGGCATTTGTCGAGAAGCCTGTATTGTGTGCTTGTCGCAAGTTAATTAATATCATGTGGGCTAGTAGGTAGAGTAGGTCCATTCTAATTCAAACTCAAAATTATTTAGGTATTTTATAAATACACTTACGCACGTTATTTTTTGCCCCTACTGCCGCTTCGATAAGGTGCTTTAATATTAAGGAGATGAAACGGGAAAAAAACTCAGCACCACGTTTTTTTATTTGCGAGGAATCAGATACGTCACTGTTATTTCCAGGCGTCCTTATCATTTATATATTCATCTATACCATAATATCCGTTGTTTACAAACTGTGTTTTTACGCGTTGCTTTATCATTCCAATCGGTAAATTACATAT
>PDGT01000054.1:1863022-1916271 GCA_003671415.1 Megathymus violae
CATAGCTATGAGCCACAGATCGATAACTCAAATAACTTGTATGGTTTTATGATTTAAGGTTTCAATTAGGTAGTTGAAATTATTTAAAATCTTCCTTAACCAAAAGTTCTCGGTAATATTTTAAGTGTGAATCAAAAATTTGAGTTGAAATGTCTGTCAAGTTATTTTTAACTAACGTGGTGGACTCAAGCCCAGCTGTGGGTTTTTTTTTTAAATAAACGTTCACACACTCACACCCCTATACTAGGATTCCCTGTGTTGCGGGTGGCATGGACATACACAATTATCACATCACAAACACCCATGACCCCAGAACAAACATTTATCTGTCACATAAATATCTGCCCCGGCCGGGAATCGAAGGGTTAGCTTTGAGTTGTGATGATGATGAATTACACGTCTTCACATAGCCTCAACCGGACGGGCGTATTACAAACTCCCAGTTACTGATTGGACCGCACTCCTTCACGTTGCACCAGTGCGTTAAGAACTTGTGGAAATAAGATTTCTTTTGTATCAATAGTCAACAAATGAGCAAACGGGCCGCTTTGGTAAGAGGTCATCGTTGCGTATGGACCACCATAACATTAAAAGCATCACCGACGTGTTCCCAGCAAGAAAGAAACCGGAAGCTTTTTAGAGAAGGTTATTAATCCCATCCGCACTAGAGTAATGTGGAAGTCGTATGTCCTTTATATAATCGTAAGATATGTATTTGATCATGTGATGATCTCTAGCAAAGTTGTTGTGTATGAGCCCACGAAAGTTTCTGAGTTGGTACGACCAAATTTCGACAGATGGCGCTACTGTTTATTTTAGTTGGTGGCGTAGCAACGCGCGCAGGGTACAGCTAGTTTGTCTATAAAACCATGTCCAATAAACCGTTCTTGGGTTGTAGCGACAAATTCCAACAAATATTAACCTACTCGTATTTTGCCTTATATTTATTGAATTAGTTGTATCGGAATATTTTTTAAGTATATCCAGTTTTCATGCAACTTAATGCTTGAATTCTCACGGCATATGAACATGATATATTATTCGACATACTTGCGTCAGATGCAATCTCCTGTATTTAACAGTTTATTGTGAAACTGTGGAATTTGATTCGAATATGATTGATCTAGTTGGAGATAATGATTTCGGTAGCATGGATATTGATTGATAATCAGACGATGTGGTTGGTGGCATTAATGTTTAGTCATTGTTCTACTAGGTTATCTAAGCGAGTTCACGGTCTGTAGTTGCGACAGCTGATTCGTCTCATGTCAGATCTGACAGACTGACAATCTCATTCTGGAGGCGGAGACAGATGTATGTATGCCTGTTGTGCAATTGACTATTTAGGGCATTTGTCGAGAAGCCTGTATTGTGTGCTTGTCGCAAGTTAATTAATATCATGTGAGCTGGTAGGTAAAGTAGGTCCATTCTAATTCAAACTCAAAATTATTTAGGTATTTTATAAATACACTTATGCACGTTATTTTTTGCCTCTACTGCCGTTTCGATAAGGTATTTTAATATTAAGGAGATGAAACGGGAAAAAAACTCAGCACCACGTTTTTTTATTTGCGCGGAATCAGATACTTCACTGTTATTTCCAGGCGTCCTTATCATTTATATATTCATCTATACCATAATATCCGTTGTTTACAAACTGTGTTTTTACGCGTTGCTTTATCATTCCAATCGGTAAATTACATATCAACTTTGGAACCTTATTGTAAAAACCGAACACCGAGTCTCATAAAAGAAAGTTGAAACTTTGAAGGCGATATGATGACATAACCAAATTATGCCTATTTCACGATTTTGTGTATCACTTTTCTGCTTTTACATGATTCATTTTTGTCGTATAAATATTAAATCATTATAAATACATAGGCTTCGATGAGTATGCCTATTTCTTTAATTGTTTTTCGTAAACACTCACGTGAGTTTAATCTATCTATAGCTGTAATTGCTCTTTTATACAATACAAATATTGAATCAATGTCAGCTTATTTACCGCACATTAAAATTATATACTCGTATTTACTTTGTAATTGTCATCTGTTGTTGTAAATGATGTGCCGACGAGTTTCTTTCGCCGTTTCTACTCCTCAATGCTAAAGGACCTCTTCGAAACGGTATTAGAAGCAAAAAATGATGTGCATAATTGTATTTAGAGAATCTGTAAATGATTAAATTATTTTGAATTTTTGAATATAATAAATAAGACTATGAAAATAGGCAAGATAAACAAGTCTAGCTGCCTCTACATCCATCAGCTATCATATATTTCTAATAGCATAAACAGACTTACCTAATTAACTGGCGAGAACAGTACATTGGATACTGTTGTCCCCATTGAAGTTTACTGTCTAATGTGACACGTAAAACACTGTGGGTTGTTACTAGTTAATTTGAGGAAATTGAACTACTGTATATGGTTTATTTATTAGTTAAAACATACTATGGTTATACCTTAAACATTAGCATGTTGCTGACGCATTCCCATAAGATTTTCCCAAAAATGGTCTGACGCGCTGCAGAAGTTTTCACTTCAACATTTTGTGCAGAACAGTGTGTCGTAAAAGGCTACAGGAGCCAACTTGCTTGGTAAGATACTATTAATAATATAACAGTAATAATAAAACGTAAACATAAACGTTTACACACTCACACCCCCGCACTAGGATTCCCTGTGTTGCCGGTGGCATGGACATACACAATTATCACATCACAAACACCCATGACCCGAGAACAAACATTTATCTGTCACATAAATATCTGCCCCGGCCGGGAATCGAACCCGGGACCCCACGCTGGCAGGCAGGGTCACTACCAACTGGGCTACGGGGTCGTCAAATATATAATTACTGGTATTATTATCTTTCCGTAAAGCTTGCCTGGCTAGCTACCACCCTCCTGTTTGAGTCAGCCGCCAAACGACTCATCGTGTTCCACCTGGAGACTTGAGAGCCAGTACTTTATTTCATACCTTCTTCTCATTTCCTGGCCGACAACGCATCAGTGATATATTTGGTCTTGCTCATGTCCATGGGTGACGGTGACTACTTAACATCAGGTAGCTCGTTGCACGTTTGTCAGTTATTAACAGAAAAAAAAAATGTTGCTGACGCGAAGTCATAAGATTTTCCTCAACCAAAACTCGTCTAATGCGCCTAAAGAAGTTTTCACTGCAAAAAATCAGTAACACAAAAATATTGCTATTAGTATAGTGTAAGAAGTATTTAATTGATATATTCGTGTTTGTTCCAAATTTGGATTGTAATTTTTCACTCGGAGAAAAGGCTATTTTTTCATGCAGATTAACTAAATTATATTTTTCGAGTGAAAATTGTAAAAACATTAATTAAGCCAACACACGCAGTAAATTTCCTGCACTAATCGATCCATGGGAGTTGAAAATAAAATATGTATGAATTATAAATATTACTTTTAACCAGAGATGAACTCGGAACTACTTACATGGAAGGTAGAGCTAGTACCAACTGCGCCTTATCACTAAATTAAGGTCGTCTTATAAAATCAACTCAGCGTTCACGGAACAGATAGCTGGCAAAACAGATTTGTTTCTTTCAAAATTGTCCATTATTTATTTCACCTTAAGAAAATTGCCAAAGACAATAGAGAGTTCAGACGTACGCTGTATATGAGGCGTTATTTCTTCAGAACTGGATCCAGATTTGAGGGTATATTTTCAAATATTCTGTAGATGCATCTATCTATATTGTGGACAAATTGAATTGTATATCAATGAAATTGTATTATTGAAAAGATTTTCCGCGACCTACATTGGGAAATATATTGTACAAGATTTCGAATTGTAGCCGAATTTGCCGGATCAAGAAATTTATTTTACTTGCATTTCTCGTCAAAATCAGTTTCTGCACAAATTTCGCTGTCAATAGTGTTATGAGGTACTGTGGTTTCGGTAACTAGGTACTGGTACCATCAACATTCGTTAGCTGCAGAGCACAGATTTCTCTGTACAATAAAAATGGCTACCAGCTTGCTATTTTTTCAAAAATTTGATCATTTCCCTCTGTTTTAGATGACATGGTAAGTAATCAGTCCTTGAAGTTATCGCAAAATGGCAGACACTACACCGTGTAGGAAGGAGGCCTTTATCCAGATAGTGTGTTTATATATTAGGGAAAACTGATGCTTTGGGCCGAGCAGATTTTGACCACTTTCATATCCATGATGCCATGGCTTCTACCCAATAGCAATCTCCTGCAGGGTACAATGAATGCTTTTAAGAATTAACAACACCACAAAATTATATTTTAACAAAAGAACCGACTTCAATGTCAAGAAGGTGAATGACTTGGTTTCATCTCCTATTTTTCACACTTAGAGATGGTATTTTTTCTTTACATTTAAGTGGGACCAAACAAGAAGAATACCCTCTCAGACAAAAAAAAAATCCGAATCGGTTAATAAATGACAGAGTTTTGAGAAAAATTAAAACAAACGAATTCAGAAGCTCCTCCTTTCTTGAAATCGCGCGTCAAACTATCAATAACAAATTGGAACCAGTAGTTATATGAGTATCAATTACAAGTTTATATATAAGCGGTGGGCGAGTTAGATGTAAGAGGCCCGCATCTGTTGTCAAACGTTCACCTTGCGGTCAATAGTCGTATCATCTACTAACCCCGATGACGCCTGATTTCGGAGCGAAACACGATGATGATATGTATGTTTGGTATATATCAGAGTGTTCATTTCCAGTGTAATTCTGATGCCATGGTGAGATATCTTCGCGAGCGATTAATTGGTAATTCGAGCAGAGAAACGTTTATACAATAATTCACTTCTAAGAGATAGAGGTCATAGCAGGCCTAATTTCAACTACTCTTGCTCAAGTTGTAGTTTGCGACCGGCACCACTAAGTTTAGTTCGCAGCTCCGTTGCCAACTAGATCGTTTTTTAGATCGTCTCCTGTTGCGAACCAGAGAGAGGTAGATCGTTTATTCGCTTTACAACTTTTAAGATTTAAAATGGTTTGAATTGTTTTTATCGAGACAAATCGACGAGATATGTCAGAAACATCCTGTCCGTAATATAAATTAATTTTTGGAGAATAGTCTAACATTGTGGTAGAAGCGGCAGAAAAAGTAAACATCAAAGGTATCGGATTCTCGGTTCTGGATATTTCTTTAGTTTTTGAAGTCTAGTCATTTGGCTCGAGGTGCCCTGACTCCCATTATCTTTTCAGAGAGATATTTAAAAAGTTAATTTATACTTAATACAATATGAATGCAGTATTTTTTAGATATCATTTTAAATAAAAAATTATAACATTGATCATTATGTAAAATATGTGTAGCCTCGGAGATTAAATGTTAATTCCAATTTGTGTTCCAAATCTTAAAAGCTTTGGAAATTATAGGAGATAATCATAATTTTATACGCTGGTTCCATCAGAAGTGTTTATAAATTTCCATAATTTATTATTGTACCATAATATGTACGCGTATTTGATCAAATAAATTCATGCATTCAGAAGAAATTATTCTATTTGAATCAAAGAGCACCGATAAATCATTTATGAATAATGAGGTAAATAGCGGTTACCATTCATTCTAATGTTATCGGATAACTTAGGAGTTCGGATTTCCGTGTTGTCATCTTTTTCGTATTTTATTCAAATATTATTCTTTTAACAAAAGCGACACGTATTTAGTGTTACGGTTCCCAAAGTTCAATTAATTTATGTAGTGTACACTTATATGATCTAATCTTAATATATATCTGGATTTAAAATAACAAATAGTATATTAAATAAAACCGACTTCGATTTCCGAAATAATAGTAATAAATGAAGTTTGAGGCTAAAGGTGAAAATATTTCATCTCCAATGTTTCACCCTTTCTTCAAATTTAAATCGATCAACATAAAGTATACCATCTGAAACAAAAGAGGAATTTTAAAAATCGGTTATTTAATGACGACCGAAGTTCTGACAAACATAAAAAAAGTACAAAAGAATCGACAACATTTATTTTTTGCAAGTTGGTTAAAAAATTAGAACGAACATTATAAATTATGCTATCTTTCATTTAATTAATTAATTTTACGACTTTATTCATTTTCATTTAAATTAACGACTTTATTCATTCATTTCATTGCTCTGTAACTTAGTTGCTGGTGACTGGTGGGTTAAGGGGCGCGGTAATGGGGGGTAGGTAGGTACTCGTAAATGCTCGTAGTGCTGTCTGCTGAACAATAGACGAGACTATAGCGCGAAGTCCTTTAGGTTCCGGATTCGATTTCCTTGCGGAATAATCATGTGATAGACAAATGTTTGATTATCGCCTGATATTAATCAGATTGTGAGTTGATACGAATGTTTTTATGGATAAGCTGTAACAGTGATAGGTACTTAAGGTATTTTAAAATAATGGCTGCAGAAATAAATTGAAAACCTACTTTATTGTTCTCTTAATAGAACGTGTCACATACATCATATATACATAATATACAAACTTTAAAACGGCCATTATGGTGTGCCTCAGTTTATAGTAAATTATTCCCAATAAAACAACATTCAAGAAACTGGCGTTATTCGTTCTTACTTAATATACTTATATACATTATCAGTTTGCGTTTAAGTATTACTATTTTGGAAACCAACAAATAATAACCAATAGAATCAATAGAATCACCTGTATTTCCTTAACAATTATGGTGTCACTAACCGAAGTCCAAATCAAATGCGACATTTAAATTCAAGGTGATTAAGCATTATCCGTGATTCGTGATTCGCCGTCATGAATGGCTAACGATCAAATTTGTTTGCAACTAAATAAACGTTCAGATTTTGGAATATATAAATATTTTAACTTCGCCGTTAAGTTCGCCGCACACTACGCTAGCCAAGTGTGAAATAATAGACTTCAAACAGTTTTAGGGGAAGTCAAGAGCTTTCCGGAGTTTGTTCATGACATTTTCCTTCACCGAGGCAAGTTATAATTAATTACAATTACCTATACACTTTTTTGGGTTTAGTTTACTTGTTTTAAAAAATGGCTAGTTGGGAGTCCTGTATAATGTTACATCCACGTTGTGAGTGGAAACTTTAGCCCAGCAATGGGACTGTTACGGGTTGTGAGGAAAGCGACTTTTAACCAAATTTGTGTACAAATATAGTCGTTGAATACCGCTCGCTGTCGTTTAATAAATTTGAATACCAAAGTTTCTTTACGCCTTGAGCCAATTCCAGTTGGCTGACCTGATTTGAAATGAGGCAACACTGAGAAATTCGATTGTCATAATTATTTTGTTACGCTACGATACCCTTATTAAGGGTTATGTAGCTCCAATGGGAAATTAAACTCTTATACTTTGTATACGAAAGAAAGAAAAGAAGTCTACTTATAAATATGTAATGTTCTATTGTACTAAACTTGTTCGAGTCCTCTGGACGGAGACAATGAAATCGATAGACATTGAAGTATAATTACGTATGTATGTCGATTAGGGACGCTTGCTAATATTAAGTACCCTAAATTTGGGGCTTAAAATGAAGGCCTAAAGTTCCGACCATTAACAAAAAAAAGACTTCATTGCATCAGATGACAGAAAATGAAATCACTTGCTGTATGTATGCTTCCTATGTATGTATGTTTATGCGTAATATTCATTAAAACATTTTCAAGCAAGAGAATGGCTATTGCCGTTTCACTATATTCATATCTATAAATATAAATTAAAAATAACAACTTTATTCACAATAGATATTGATATCGCTCACTATAAAGAGCTTATGCTGAAACTAATTTGATTGAAGCGAATAGATCCTAAATAATACCTCAAAGGGAATTGTTTACTTCAAGTAATAATACAATAAAAATCTATTTGATTTTTAAGAGTACACTAAAGAAGATAACTAGATTTGAAGTTACGCTTAATATGTATTAACATGTCTTACGAATCACGAACAAGTCAAGTGCCTAATTGGTGCCGACACGTTGCAGCGACTGATTGTACGGCTTATTTCATTAAGGTTTCTTACACAATGAACAACTTCGCTTTTACTTATATTGGGAGTATTGGGGCGGCCTAGAATACTCTCCCCAATCCCATGCTGGCAGAACAGGGTGTCGTAAGAGGCGACAGAAGCCAGCCTGCATGGTGGTAGGGCTTCTTTTAAGGATTATGTTATCAGTATTATTATTAAGTCAATAATATTGTAGGCGACGCGTAATTTTATTGTATTTTAAATGTAATATTTCTATAATTTTCTTGTAATTGTAATGTTTTCTTTATTTTTTGTTTTTATTATTTAATAACTACTCGTGGCAACGCGCGGGAGACGAACAGCTGGATGAATAGAATCGGCGACGCCACATTAACGATATAAAAGAAAAAAGTGATCAAAAAGACGATTGCGCGGTTGGATGTTTTATTCTTGCGTTCCTTACCGTTCCACATTTTCGCTTCAAAAATTGTTTTAGTACCTCAGTCCACTACAAATATCATTATTATTAATCTTTTCGAGAAGCCTGCCTGATTACCACCCCTCCTGTTTGAGTAAGCCGCCAAACGACTCATCGTGTTTCTGCCTTGGGACTTGAGAGCCTGTAATTTTTTCTTCTCATTTCTTGGCCGATAACGCATCAGTGATACCTTTGGTCTTGCTTATGTCCATGGGCGACGGTGTCCACTTGCCATCGCGTGGCTTGTGCGCTCGTTTATCAGCTATTAACATTAATATATATGTATATATATTCGTTTAAACGTGTCTGGAAGCTACCAACCCTAGCTTGAATAGCGTGGCGTATTGTGGACATAACCACTCATTGAGTGAGTAGACACAAGCCCAGCAGTGGGACAACTATAGGTTGTAATGATGACAGTATTTCTAATGATGCAGTTATTTAATAAAAATCTTTACATTTTTTTATACAAATAAACCTTTACCTGTGATGCTTCAAGGGAAACAGAATTATACAGAATCAATTACGATAGCAACACAATTCTGCATCGCGAAACCACCTAAACCAGAATTGGTTCCGTTAGTTCCACATAGTTAAACCGTTTGTCGGAACTGCACAGTCCCATGAGAGCAAGCACGAGGAAAAGCTAGTTACTCTTAGCTGAGAGCCACAGGAAAATTGGATTGTTACTTTGAAACATTTATATTTATAACATGATTGTGTTGTTTCCTTTCAGCAATATCACTCATCTCATACTCACTTTTTCGTGACAATGTGACAACAATTTCGTGTGGGAGTTGTCATGTCGCACTTAATATGTATGCAAAGCTTCATATCAATTGTGTTAACGGTTCTAGAGTTTTAGGTGAAGATACGTATGTATGTGTGTATCCACATACATGCTCTTTTATATATATGTAGATATTGTGATAAGTGGGTCTGAATTTTATTTATGATTCCTTTAATTAGGAAAATCTATCCGTGGAACAAATAAATGGGGAAAACTATTTTGCGGCAAGGGCGAGATGCTGTTGCGAAATAAAGTCAACTGAACTATATTATTCAATTTGTTACAGTAGAAAACCAATCCAAAAAGTTAAATAAACAAATAAAATTTTAGCATAATTTTTACTCAAATAAAAACGGTCCACGGCGGGTGTTCTCCGCGTGCGTTTCGACCCTAAGACCACTTTAACAGGAGCAGGGCTTAGAGCTAGGCAAGCTACAGCTGAATCAAGACTGTGATGTGATAATTTATCGGGTACAACGCGCCACGTCTTTGTCATGTAGGTCGGATGCTCGGTGACAAATGAGCGCACCCGTTCCTCGTTAACGACGCCATTTTCTCGGCAAAATCAGGAGCTAACAATATTATCTGGTGTGTATTTACTATAAATTTGATAAACCTATATCGGTTTTTGTTAATTGAGAAGTAGCTTAGGGTATTGTGCTTTTGTTACAAAAGTAACAATTATTAATTAAACCAATTAGCAAACTGCCCTCGCTTCGCTTCAGAAGAAGTATGTTACGCTGAAAAATAGCACTGGGGTTTTCTCGTTCCGTGAATTCGATATAGATATATTATTATATAAGTTTTTTATTTATGGACAAATTGAAATGAATGTTAAATATTAAGTGACGCGCACTACAATATATTAGTGAAAATTGTAACGAGATCGGATAAGTCGTTTCTGAGATTAGCCCGAACAAACACACAGACAAACAGACAAAAAAATTTACAACTATTGTTTTGGATTCTATTGTGTTAATAAAAGCGCTTAATAGTAGTTGTTCTCATATATCCTTATTGTACAGAAAGCAATTAGTTAGGATTTTATTATATGTATAGAAATAATATGCGTAGTCATTAGCGAAGATAACAAGGTATTGTGGCGACTTGGAGAAAATTCTATATTACAAGGTCGCATCAGTGTGGATTGATGGAAAAGTTAATGAGCTAACCTGAATTTCGGTAGTAATAAGCTGCCCAGTGGGACCATTCACCTCAATGCCTCCAACAAGGTGTAGTGACTATTATCTGATTATAACAATTGGAACTAACTAACACACTCATGGAAGTATTATTGGTATTGTCTGATTCAGTCTGTGTCCATAGACAAACATGTGACGTGTTCTGGAATGGTCCATCTGGTAATTTAATGACTAATTTGGTAACTAAACGAAGTTTGCTACAACAAAAATAGATTTTAATGACAGGTGTTTGCAAATCTCGCGTGTAAACTGAATTTGTATTTCGAACATATAGTTTCTTTTTTGAACATTTTCCCATTTATAACATTCGCTCGGCATCCCTCTAGGTTTTGACGCAGTTCTCGCGTTGACATTTCTCCCCTTGACACAATTGTACTTGACAATGTAATAACACGTGGCTGATATATTGCCTAAGTAGACTGAATGATTTGTTATTTTCAAAAAAATGTTTTATTTGTTCGTAGATGAAGTTGCAAACGAATTGTTAAATTGAAGAAAACAGCAAAGGATGTATGAATTTGTTTTTTATTAATATTTATTTTCACCTTTCTATGTACTTTGAAATGGGTAAAAATTGAGTTAAAAGGTTTGAAGCAATAATGGCCTTATGGATTGAAAGTAAGACAGATTGGCAGAGAGATTGACAAACATTTGGATTCGAATCCTACATGTATATTTTCTTTTTAAATATACTTCAATATAAGATAAGCTCACCCATTTCTCTGTATCTTTTGAACCGATTTGGAAATGATTATTTCGTTTTTAAATATACTCGAATAAGGCTGTAAATATGGCAACATGTGGCTTGAATTATTTATGCCCCTGCATGCATGCTGTTAATGAATTGTACTAAACACGTTTACTTTTTGTCTGGCAAAACTTAAGCAGTGTTTCCATCTGCATAGTGTCTGGAACCGCACATTAAAGAGCCATCAAGTTGTCAGCCCTCTCAAATTGTTATTGAATTATTTGCCACTTAGACGTACCTACTAGAGCCCTACTTGAACTTTGAAACTTGGCAGCGGTTCACGTCTAAGGTTTTTTCTGGGCGTGTCGACTTCTTTTGTGTTATTCAACAACCTACAGGTCTACTACTTCTGCTAAATTAACACATAATTCATTTATATTGAATTTTGTTACTTTTAAAAACTTATTATAATACAGGAAAAAATGTAGAACCAAAGATAAATATTTAATATTATCAATGTAAATATGTAAATTGTTATAATTGACATTCTGCGACTAAATATATTTTTTCATAAAAACGAATAAAGACCAATAAAAAGCCACGTCAATGGCGAATGAAAAAAAACTTTCAAATCTATAAATATTAAGAAAACAAGTGAACCAAACCAATAATTTATTCCATTGCGCCTCATTTAAGTATTATTTTTAATAAATGTATTGAAGATGGTAGCTTCCCCAATCTAATGAAACATGCTAAAATAATTCCTCTATTTAAAGCTGGTGATAAAAGCGACCTCACTAATTTTAGACCAATTTCCATCTTACCAGCCCTTAGTAATATCTTTGAAAAAATAATTTACAATCAGCTACAATAAACAAATTCTTCACAATACAATTTCAATAAACAAATTATTTCACATTAATCAGTTTGGTTTTTCTAAAGGAAAAAATACCACTGATGCAGGCATAGCACTCCTTAAACATATTTTTGATGCTTGGGAGTGCAAGCAGGATGCTATTAGTATATTCTGTGACCTCTCAAAAGCGTTCGATTGCATCGACCATAATATATTAATGAATAAACTTAGGCATTATGGTGTCTCCACACAATCAGTTAGCCTTATAAAATCTTATCTTTCTAAGCGTATTCAGAAAGTAGTTATCAATGGAAAAGAATCCCCAGGGGCAAACATTACCATGGGTGTCCCCCAAGTCAAGATCAATATTAGGACCACTACTATTTTTAATATATATCAATGATCTTCCTTACTTTACTACCGACTTGTGTAAAGCTGTATTGTTTGCTGATGACACCTCCTTACTTTTTAAAGTAGATAGGAGAAAACAATGTTTTGACAATGTAAATAATACTGTTTCGCAAGTCGCACTGGTTTACATGTAATAACCTTGTGTTAAATGCTAAGTAAACAAAATGTATTAAATTCACTTTACCAAATGTTAGACAAGTCCCATCTCATGTTGTTTTGAATAAGGAAGTGCTTGAACTAGTGAATTCTACCACATTTCTTGGAATCACTATAGACTCACGACTACAATGGAGTCCTCATATTGAAATCTTGTCAGGGAAACTTAGCTTTGCTGCCTACGCTGTTGAGAAAGTGAGGCTCTTAATGGACGTAGAAACAGCAAGATTAGTTTATTTTAGCTGGTTTCACAGTGTGATGTCTTATGGTCTGTTGTTGTGGGGCTCAGCTGCAGATATTAAGTCGATTTTTATATTACAGAAAAGAGCAGTACGCGCTATTTACAACCTCAGGCCTAGGGATTCCCTTAGAGATCTCTTTAAATAAATTGATATATTAACTGTAGCATCACAATATATTTTAGATAATATTATGTACGTTAAAAAATACTCTGATAGTTTTCTTAGGAAGAGTAATGTTCACAGTATTAATACTAGGAGTAAGGCTAAACTGATTGTTCCAAATTTCAGACTAAGCAAAACTGGTGGCTCTTTCATGGGTAGATGTGTAAATATTTATAATAAAATTCCATTAAAATTAACAGAAATGCCATATTGTAAATTTAAAGCTCACGTCAAAGGCGTTCTTATGCGGAAAGGTTATTACAAACTTGCTGATTACTTTCAGGATAAGACTGCTTGGACATGAGTTTAATATTAAGCCAGTTTAAGTGCGTTCTGTAACTGTGAGTAGGAAAAAAAAACTCCTCGGGAGTTCTTGCCACTTCTTCTTCCGAGACCACTCACAGTAGGGATTTGTTTAGGCGATTCGACGTTCGACGTTCGAAAAGTGTTTGTAAAAATCAACTTTGAATAAAATATTATTTCATTTCTTTCATTTCATTTCATTCATTTCATTCATTTCATTCATTTCATTCATTTCATTCATTTCATTCATTTCATTCATTTCATTCATTTCATTCATTTCATTCATTTCATTCATTTCATTCATTTCATCCATTTCATCCATTTCATCCATTTCATTCATTTCATTCATTTCATTCATTTCATTCATTTCATTCATTTCAATTTCATTCATTTCAATTTCATTCATTTCATTCATTTCATTCATTTCATTCATTTCATTCATTTTATTACATTCATTTCATTTCATTTAAATATAAGGAAACAATTAATTTTTGGTTGCGTTGTCTCGACGTATATCTTAGTAATATTTTCTGGCGTTTACGATCTATCTTGTGAGTTAATGTTGTACCTTTGTTTTCAAAAAGAGTTCTTCAAATTTATCGTGAGAAAATATAATTATCGTCCTCCAACAAAACCGGCCTCACGGCATTATTTCCGGAGTTCTGGAAATTCTCTCATAACTCTCTCTCAAACGTATCCGGAAAGTTGTAGCTGTGCCCAAGATTGGAACGTGGTATATTTTTAACCTTGCCTCTAAAACCGGCCAGAGGAAGTTGACCAAGTTCGGGACCGCGACCCTGCCGAACGAAGAGGTCCCGGGTTCGATTCCCGGCCGGGGCAGCCATTTATGTGACAAATATATGTTTGTTCGCGGATCATGGGTGTTCGCAACGTCATATTTACGCATGTCAATGCCGCCCGCAACACATGGAGTCCTAGTGCGGGGGTACGAGTGTGTAAACGCTCATTGTGTAAACGTTCATAACATAAATAATTAATATATTGTGTCTCGTACATAAAAACTGATTATCGGCAAAAGTGTGCTGCGTGTCTTACAAATCTAAAATTCGTATCTTACCAAAAATAACCAGGAGTTTGTGCTTATTTCAAATTAAATTACGGTGATTAAACTGAATATTCCTGTGTTTGACAACAACGGTTTTTATCAGTACGACGTACGAAACCTTTAATTGGCACCTCAATTATACATTCTTTCAACAGTTATAAAATACACTTTTCCAATTTAGCCAACCATTCTCTAAATACATAGATATTCCGATAGATCTAGACAATGCTTAAATGCAGCGAATCATATTTATCTTTATTCCGTGTGACATATGTATTTAAAAGCTCGTCAAACTTTAGGAGCTTTTAATTGATTTGTGTATAGTTCGCGAGCGAAATTACCGAAGTGAAGTACAGCAAACTTTCTAAATAAATGATTTAATATAGTCTTAGCAGAACGGGACTAAATAAATAAAAATAAGAACTTCATTAAGATCACAATTATTTTAAATGGTGAAATTTATAAATTACAAAATGGAAAATCAAGCAGACTTTCATAAATCAATTCTAAACAAATATAAGACGAAACAGAATTGACTATTCAAACGGACAGATTTGCCTCTTAACACGTTCACCACAAATATAAGTGTCACCAGAAGAGCGCTCATCGTCTTATATAGGTGCTTGGCGGTGACTGACCACCATCCCCTCCTCTTAACGGATGTGACGTCACTTTGCTGCTAACAATACATTATTTATTTACAGACTACAGTAAAACAAAACAGATTCAACGTTGACTTTTCAACGAGCTCTGCCTTTTAATCGCCTTCTCTGCGGCTCTGTAATACGACTGAACTTTTTGATCAGACAAGCTCTTTGTTTTCGAGGCGCCGTAATGATAATGAGATTTTATGGTTAAATCTTTTTAATGAATTAGACGGAACTTTTAAGCCACGTTTTAAGGTTGTCCGAGCGGACTAGAACCATTTAAATTTTAGGTATGTGTCGACCTGTCCGTTACATACCATTTCCTTCAAATGTCACGGGCCAGTGAACAAGGATACTGGGTCCACGATTACTTTCGTAGCCGGTAACGCGTTGTTGACGCCTCTACAGAAGTCTGTATGCGCTGGTAACTTACTAACAAGTGTCACCAGTTGTCGGCTCTTGTCATACAAAACATTTAAATCCAACATAACTGTTCGCTTCGAAGTGAAAATCGGGTAAAGGGCCTTCGTTTCAAGTATCAATACAGATCGACGCCATATAAAATAGGAAATTCATTAGGGACGTCGACGTTTGCGTCAATTAAGATAAAGTTATATCCGAACATTTGCTCAAACTCTGCCTTTATCAAAATCTGTTAACTTCCTCCACGCTTCAATGTAACCACGGGCTTAATATCACCGCCAACATGACCTATATTGGAATTTTCATTTAAGATATACAACCGGCGAATGAAAATATCTCCTTGGATTTTTATCAAAAAAATTATTTTGTAGTGACTACGGTGTAGTGCATTAAATGATTAAAGAAAGAAAGATAATTTATATTTATTAGTATCCCATACAAAATAAAATAATGTAAAGATAGATGATATAAAAATATACTAATATATATTCTATATAAGAGAATCACGTCGTAGTCTGTAAATTTTGTGTAATTAAAATAAGAACAATTGCAATATACAGGAATGGCTTCGGAATATTTCTGTTTGTCGATGTATAATATAAAAATTACTGAACCGATTTTGAAGCGCTTTTCACTATTTGATATATAATAGAATAAAATGTATTAATATAATATTAAATCAATTTATGTTACATCGCTTCTCGCATCAGTGATATCTTTGGTCTAGCTGATGTCCTTGGGCCACGGTGACCACTTACATCAGGTGGCTCGTCTGCTCGTTTGTCGGCTATTAAAATAAAAAAAATGTTACATTAAATTAAAACCGATAGAGAATCTTATTGTTGCGATTTATGTGTGTAAACACACACAATGCACAGTGCAATATGTATTTCTGTTTCAACGTTCTATTTTCGGGATACATTTGATGAGAAATAAAACTTTCAAGCCTGTCCTTTTCACGTATTTCTCTGTCTGTTGGTCCGTCTTGAGAAAAGGTAGATATTTGAAACATGCGTGACTGTGGGGTGAATTAGAATGTCAAAAGTTACTGTATGTATAAATATCACTGCATGTTCTGAGTGCGACCCCTTTTCGTCATAATATGATATGACATGATGTTCTCTTCAACAACATCGAATGAAGTAAATTTGTAGGGCTTTAGTCTTTGTTTCAAGTAGTTATTTTTTAAAAGGTACTACGACTGAATAAATTTAAATGAAAAAGACCAAGAAGTCATCTTATTCTTCACATACAGAGTTAAACAATCCAAGGACGCATACTTACATAGAGTAATTTTGGGGAGGAGATCAGAAAAATGTTCAAACAAGTTATAAAATAAATAATAATTATTATAATATATTTATTTTTGATATCGGGAAGAGATCTCGCCATATTCGTATTTTTAAAAAATGGGCATATGAGTTATGCAGATCATTCGAATCAGAAAGAAATAATGCATCGGTTTAATTCTTCTGCAAACCGCCCTTAGGTTCGCTTCAGTAAAATCACGCCTTACGGTTTGAAATAGCACCTGCATAGTTTAAGCACTGGGTCTCTCTCGTTATAACTTTTTTATTTATGGACGGATTGTAATGAAACAAACTTTAAGTATTAAGTGATGCTTACTGCAATATATTAGTAAGATCCAGAACGAAATCGGTAAGGCCGCAACGCACAGACAAACGGACAAAACTTCTAACAACTATTGTATTGAGTTCTGTTGTGTTAATAAAGGTCCCTAATAATGTTTTTTCTCATATATCGTTCATGTATAGAAAGCGATGAGTTAAAATTTTATTATATACATATATATAGATGTCTCGGCCGAGTGGTATTACTGTCTGACACACTTCACACCGTACCACACCATAGTTTTACTTAGATACAGCATAATCATTGCTCGAGATTTGTACGACGCGTCGTCACGAGACATTATTACTAAGATCGCTTCTTAAAATTTAAGTACTCCCTATACTTATATAGTTTTATTAATTATATTTATTGCAGAATAATTGAAGATCAACTTTTAAATATTTTTCATGATTATAAATGTCATAAATTTTAATCGTATTGTCATTTCCTAATTTGAAACAAAACTGTTAAGTAAATACTGAAGTCGGTGATATATGTATGAATTTCCGATAAACTAACATCTATCATCTGTATGTACTATATGAATGACATTAATGAAAAAACAAATAGATTTATAGTTTTAAATATTCTACAGAAAATATCAATACGTTCTTTGAGCAGCCGCCATTATACATATCTTGGACACTGCTTGATCTATAATTTTGGTAAAAGGCGGAATGTTGGGTCGGCATTTTTAGTTTATATAAAACATATTCAAAATTCTTAAGTTTTTTCCACACAAAGCGTATAAATGTATATGTATGATCCCTCCGTCCTATGTCCGTCCTGTGTCCTATTCGATGGGGACCGAAGATTTATTTACTTATACGTATAACGTGAGGAACGCGTATAAACATAATTTTTTCGTACAAATACTTGTACATGATTATCAATATTGCCCACGTACACCAATTACCTACGACTAAGTTGGACAGTACCAAAACTGTGGGGATGGTAATGATTAAAATTTTTAAAATGCTACATCGTCATGACAGAAGAGGACAATGAACATGCAAAAAATATAAGAGATCCTCCTAACACCTGATATAAGTACTACGTAACACGGAGATAATGCTTCTTGCTATTTTAAATTATCAGGCGCTCGACCAGAAACGTTAAATAATTAGGGATATTATGGATATGAAATTTCGGATCTGGATACGGATACGGACATATGAATTATATTTTACCGGTTTCGGTTTCGGTTACGATAATATGTCGGATTATCTGATTGTTTCGGAAAATTTCGGTTACGAATATTAGAATATTTAGGAATCAAAAAAAATATATGATGTATTTACATGGTAACACTGACTTTATTTCTAGCTAGTATCTGGTATTACAATCATAGAAAAGAGCAATACCCTATAGTATATCAGTTGGACCGGCGAAAACCTTGCATAACGTGTTTCATTTAGACTGCCGTTATCCGAAAATATTCGAAACTTTTTTATCGGATTCGGTTACGGTTTCGGATATATTTTTATTTCAGATATCCGATAGTTTCGGTTAGGGTTAAGGAGCTCCATAACATCCTTGTAAATTATAAACGACAAAGTATTTCGAACTGCAAATATGTAAGACTTACAAAACGAATTATTATTCCTTCGAATTTAATAATATGGTGCGTGTTGACGCGAGAATGATTTCACGCATGGCCGCGCTAATCCGGCTGCCGAACGTTAGGAATCGACTTAAAAGCGTTTATCAACTTTTTTGGCGTCGAATGTTTCGACAGTTTGTCGTTTGACTGACTTTTTGGACCGGAATTGAAGTGGACAGTTATTTTCCATTTTGCAAAGTGTTTTATTAAGTTCGCCGAGTCACAAGTGCTGCGACCCGAATGCTTAATAACGCGGCTGAATCCATGTTCAACATGATAAAGTAAAGTGATTGAAGGACTTGATTTTCTTCTATTTATTTAACGAAATACTTAGATGTGTTTCAAGAAATTAAGTGTGTTTCAAGAAGTAAGTGTTCATAATAAGTAGTAAGCAATTCGTGACTTACTCGTAACACACAAAAAATCCCGAAATAAGCGCACGTTTTTATCTGACTTTTTTCATGTTAATAGCGGGCTAATAGGACAATTAGGGCAGATAGGACCTGATGGTGAATGACTACTACTATTGTGTTATTTCGTAGCATGATTGAAAACAAGTATTTTCCAATAGCAGTTTATTAACAGCACAAAGCACAGAATAAATACGATGGAAAAAAAAAACGTTGTAGTAGAAGGTAGTGCAAGAAATATTTAAAGATAATTTATTAATATAGCTATTGCGCTCACTTGTGGGGTTTTTAATTACTTTGCTATTTATGTTTTTAGGTTGCTCCGGTGGTGCACCACATTACAACCGGACTTCAAGCATCGTCAGTAGAAGAGGCTTGATATCCTTCTGTCAAATTAAATGTACCACGCGTAATACAGTTTTGCTTCATATTAAAATTATTTAGGTAACAAAATCTATGTGGCATGTCAGATTGTTCCGACTATAGTTTATTAATGCTATAATAACATCAGAAACTGAGATAAGATAATGGAACGAATTTGATTCTGTGGACTAGTCTGAAGCGATCGGTCCAAAACTGATTACAAGTTTTCCAATTGTTTCGATATTCGGATACTGTGGGTCTTACTCAAATAGATAAGTACTTTATATGAAATAAATAATTATTAATTTCATTTCTTGTTTGACAATTTTTTTTCTTGTCAGTGACAATTATTAATGATAAACAACTGAGGTATTATTAAGAAGTAAACATTGTATTTTTCAAGCATTATTCTAAGACATTTCTAAATGTGACGGGTACTCACGATTGCCATACCAATATTTTAATTAAGTTTGCCAGTCATTGTGACTATGACTCTTGTATATGGTATTAGTGTGTTTTATTATGTTCAAAAATAAATACTAGGTATATCATGTTACTGAGTTGAAATATCATTATAAAATCTTGAACGCGTGGGTACGAACAAATTTGGTGGGTAGTTGGGTATAAATTTGAATTTGTATGAATATGGCGATGATGAGTATATACCTAATATTATGAGTTAATGTTTTCCTAACAGTATGATTGTATGATGGAGCGGTGTAGGTATTTTTGATTTAGGTGACGGTGTAACTAAGTTGATAATTGCTTTGTAAATTTGTCTATTGTTTGTGGGTGATTATAGCATCTCATTTGTACGTCGATGGTATTAGAAACACAGGGAATTCTAGGGTAGTGATATGAGCGTGAGCATTTATTTTATAAAATATGAAGAACCCTACGATGATTTTGTAATAAATAAATTTTGGTTTAAACATTTTCATTAAAAAATGTAAAAAAAATCTAACTAATGACAGGAAGACTTTCCGTTGAGTTTAAATCACGAAACTTAATTAATGGAACTTGAAAAAACCAGCCAGTGCTTTTCAAAAGTGCATCGTTAAGTTCATTTACAAGAGATTTTGCTTCTAGGTAGGTTTTTGCTTAAAATAAAGCCGTGCACTAGTCTGCAAGCCTTCCCGGGTTTTGAAGTTACTCATAGACAATTGTTTTTATCAACCAGATTTGTTTATTTGTTAATATTTTGTCGTGACAATTTGTGTACAGAATAATGATAATTTTTCACGCCATTGTGTAATACCTATAGATATAATATCTATCCAGAATGCTATGTGAAACGCACGCTTTACTAATGCTACTTTGTAAACCGGTGACATTACATCGTCATATCCGCGTTATTTCGTCTCTATGTCCCTGTAGGGAACTCACCTGATGCATCCTTACATTATTCATATAATATATCATAGCATTGCTTTTATATGTGGTTTGTTAGTAAATATTAAATTATATAGAACATAAAATTATTAATTATTGAGAACGAAGAGATAGAAATTGCGAGCTTTAAATAGCTTAAAAGTTTTAAAAATTACATATTTTTTTTACTGTGAAATTATGGTATAAGATTTCTTCTTTCTTCTTCTTATTCTTTCATCATACTTATGCCATTTCATCGTCACACCCAATACATTATGTTAATCCTGTGACATTTCGTTGCCAAATGCATGATATTTTTTTGTCAAATCCACGCCATTATGTCGTTATATTCACAAAATATTTATGTCATTCCTTTATTGCGTCGTCGCCATGTTTTCGCTGGACATACCTCCTTATTGTCTGTTTCGCATATACGAAGAAATCTTCTCAGCTGCTAACATAATTCCTCTGTATCCACCGACACTATTAAACGACGCGAAGAGATTGGGAAATAAGTTAATCTTACCTAATCCTGTTTATGTGGCGTTTCACAATATACAGAAACCTTGCATTCTCTTAGTCGAGTATTTGTTACTGAGGTAACCCTCAGGGTAGAGTTTATTTTGTTTATTCGCCCTCGTATATTCGCAAACGTGAATATCGGAGGGAAAATATTTAATAATATTTTGAAGATATTGTCCTATGTGTTTAGAATGCTTGAGTTTGATCGACCCGTTATTGAATCTCGAAAAGAAACAGAGAACGTACAAAAACATCTGGAACCCGAAGAAAGGAAGATTTATGTGTGATAACTTAGTATTTATTTCTAGCATAGATAAACATAAAAAATCGTCATAATCTTAGAACATTGACAGATGTGCGTTTTATCAAACTTTACAGGGCAAGCATTTTAAATAATTTCTATAGATATTTCGACATAACTTTTTCATTATAAAAAACCTGTAATGTTGAAATTTTTATTTACATCTATAACAAAGGGTTTGTATTAAGATCGAATAGAAATAATAAGTAAAATATTTGTTGGTTTTCAAGAAAAATGACATGCTTCATTTTACTATGGAGTTAACACAGTTGTATTGTATTATTCGACGTTTTCTTTCGGTAATTCACTTTAATAAAATGTCAGATGTTACTTAACTTACTTGACGGATGTTTTATGTGGTACATATTTTTCTACAATAAAAATATTTTATTTATATTTAATTATTGTTTATTAAATTAGTAGCCGCAGCCCAGTTGGTTGTAGTAGTTGGTAGTGACCCTACCTGTCGAGCGTGGAGTCCCG
The DNA here is from genome assembly GCA_003671415.1 of Megathymus violae. NCBI lineage: Eukaryota > Metazoa > Arthropoda > Insecta > Lepidoptera > Hesperiidae > Megathymus > Megathymus violae. The sequence continues at coordinate 1,885,107 of PDGT01000054.1, forward strand.
GGTTCGATTTCCGGCTGGGGCAGATATTTATGTGACAGATAAATGTTTGTTCTCGGGTCATGGGTGTTTGTGATGTGATAATTGTGTATATCCATGCCACCCGCTACACAGGGAATCCTAGTGCGGGGGTGTGAGTGTGTGAACGTTTATTATTTATTTATTATTATTACATACAAAACAAAATGAACAATTTTGATAAGTAATAATTAAGATTTATCAAGAATATTTTGTACTATAAAGTCTAAATCAGAATAAACATTGAAATATTGAAACTTTTGGCACCTGGATTTACTCAATTAAGGTACATTTGAAGTAGGAATACAGTTACCATAATAGCTATAAGTAGATTCCTAATAACATGCATTTAAATCAACATAAGTAATTCTTAGAAATCAAAAGTTATCACCATCAAGAAACATCAATACATTATAAGTATAGATATATTTAAAAAATAGAAATAGAAAACATTGTGGTAGGGCTTGCGTATGGATTATATTATCAGTATTATTATTAAGTCATTCATATTCCGTGATGCCTGCCTGGCTAGCTACCATCCTCCTGCCTGAGTCAGCCGGCAAACGACTCGTCGTGTTCCGGCTGGGGGCTTGAGAGCCAGTACCTTCTTTCTAACCTTCTTCTCATTTCCTGGCCGACAACGCATCTGTGATACCTTTGGTCTTGCTGATGTCCATGGGCGACGGTGACCGCTTACCATCAGGTGGCTCGTCTGCTCGTTTGTCGGCTATTAACATAAAAAAAAACACACTGCTATAAGCAAACCATCTATACTAATAAATAAAATTGGAGTGTCTGTTTGTAATATTAAAATAACTGCTTTTTACTACATGCATATGAATGTATATTTTGTCTGTTTGTTGCGGCTAATCTCTGAAACGGCTGGACTGATTTTGACGGGACTTTCACTGGCAGGTAGCTGATGTAATAAGGAGTAACTTAGGCTACTTTTATTTGTACTAAATAACTTTTTTGTTAATATCATCACAAACATTACGCCCACGAATTTAACTTTTGAAAAAATCTTCGTAGGTATATGTTAGATATATCGCAAAGATTTACACGATAGTTGTATTTAGCATTACTGATTGGCATTGGGTCAATATAAACTTTGCATAAGGTTGGTGTGCATTATCAATGTTCCTTTCGAAGGATAAGTGCCATGTAATCATCACGTAAGGCATACTTACAACTTTATTATTCAAAATTTCCGTGATACAAACTTCTTAAATATTCATGTAACTCTCTTGGTATCTGTATTTTTTACCCAGTTTTTTTTTTTTTTTAATTGATTGTTAAAATCAAAAATCAGAGAGTGATTTAAACGTGTATAACTTCATAAGAATCACCTGTGATTTTAGGCAACCGTACGAGTAATTTCTATTCTTCAGGAATGTAAATTATTTTATGTTCAGCATGGCCCTTTCAATCCACTGTGGATAGAATGTTCTTTTCCCCTTTCCCTTTTCCCCTTAAGTCTTTTGGTACCAAAATGATTCCGTCGTATTTTTCCCAACCATTTATTATTATTTATTTATTTATTTTTTCCATTTTCTAGTCGAATAGGTGTTTAAGGCATCGTTTTACAAAGTCTACGTTTGAGGAGTTTTCTGGCAAAATATACTTGTATGTAAATTGCGATTATGCTTTAAATCTCTTTGAAGACCTCTATTCTTTTACTGTTTTCTACTAAAGTTCACAACATGAAGGCTTTGATTTTATTGCTTACGTAATTTCCAAAACTTGTCAAAAGCATTCGTTCTTTCCTTCTGAGTCAACTTAGTCTCACATTTATACGTACAAGTGCAAGATATAGCTATAGCTTTTGCTGGAACTGGATAAATAATTGCGGAGACCTTGTTTTCTTACCTTACCTTACCTTACCTTACCTCATGTTTCGCAGCGAATATTTTTGTTACAAGTCTTTTAATAAAAAAAATCTTAGCTTGTTAGCTCTGTATCCATAATTGAATCCAAGCCAACGTAGACACTTCGTGGAACATCTCGCGGATGAGGTCATGGTCTACGGACCCTGCTGTTAGCTATTGCCAGACTTCGTGTCATCTAATTTAATCCTTCCGGTACTAGTGTGTGCTTTCAAGTTTTTTTTTGTTTTATGTGAAAAGTCACGTGATGTTATGGGGTCACCGTCGGCCATGGAAATCAGGAACAACAAAGGCGTCACCAAGGCGTTGTCGGCCACGAAAAAAGAAGAAAGAAAGAAAGTACTGGCACTAAGCCTCCAGCTGCCAGAACAAGAAGAGTCGTTTGGCGGCTGTCTGAAGCGGGACGGTGGCAGATAGCCGGGCAGGTTTCACAGAAAGATAATAATACCAGTGATAATATTAAGGACTAAATGATAATTTTCATAATATAATCTTTAAGCAAAATCCTACCACCAAGCGGGCTAGCTTCTATCGCCTCTTACGATACCCCGTTTTGCTAGTATGAGATTGGGGGGAGTATTCTATACCGCCCCAATATGACAAGAATGCGTGTGTTTATTTTTAATTTTTTGCATGGCTACACTTCCAATGCGCCTGATTTCGGAGGTGTGCTAGAGTTATGAATGTCACTTATCATCAAGTGGCATAAATAGAAATACTACTCACTATGATCTTTTACATCCCTGCCAGTAAAACAAACCTCTTAAAAATTCTCCTCTATCAAAAATTTGCGCCGAATACAACCGGGTATGTGTGTCTGTTGACATTGACATTTTTCATGACCCATGCTTAAGTTTGAGAAAAAAGTTATCTGTGTACCTGCTCTCTAAGCAGGTTCTTAAAATTTCTTAAAAAGTTGTCAAATTAGTTTATTATTATTATTAATCTGCTTATTATTTCTGTTTTTTTTTTGTTTCTTAAATTCATATTTACAATAACATGTCTTAGATTATAAAAGAATGTTGTACACGTCTTTAATTGGCGTACATACCAGGCCTTAGTTTTACGTTAGATTGTATGCAAATGTATTGTGTGTTATGCTGTTGATGTGTCATAATAAACAAATAAATAAATAAATCTTTATGCTGATTATTTTATGTGACCATTCGATACACGAGCAGACGAGCCACCTGATGGTAAATGGTCAGCGTCACCCATGGATATCAGTGACACCAAAGGCATCACCGACGCGTTGCAAACAAATTAGTTTGAAATAGGTACGCAGATAATTTGAAAAATTAAAAGAGTGTCCAGAATCCGCACTCGAGTCGTCAATCCGGGTGGCCGACGTTAAAACCACTAGGTTGTCACTGCTATAATGCTTATAAATAAACACTACTTTAAAAATGGATATTTTTCAGTGTTTAATAATAAATAGTTATAAAGAATGTGAATTGAAAGTATCATTTATCACTGTTTATGTACAAGAAAAATACGTGCCGAAAACGAGGACCGCTATTAAAAGTTTTTCACAAACCACTTCACCGAAATAACCAACACGTGGAACAATGCAGACGAGAATATTCAACAGCTTCAAAATTGGTCACCGGCGTCTACTACACTCATAAAAATTCTATTGTTGAATCCTTATAATAGGTAAAAGGAAAGAAGGAGTTTTTATAGGGTAAAAGGGACAGATGTTGTTTCGTCGTGAATTTTCGTGGAATTTTATAGGGTAACATAACTGAGTAGTTTTTTTACGGTTCGCGAGGGTCTTTTAGCGACTCTTCAATAGATTCAGCTGAATAGCTATGGCAAGCTGTTACACACCCCTTTTTTCTTGAATCGATTTAAGCTTTATGGTTTGCAGGAATTTTATACGCGTGTGAGCGCAATATATGTATTAGCGACTTAGCGGGTCTATGGTGAAAGTTTTTTGTATCGATCTTCACTTGATTTAATCTTAAATAAATAAATAAGAGAACGTTTACACATTGACTCCCGCGCACTAAGATTCCATTGCGGGTGGACTGGACATGCACAGATATGACATTACAAACACCCATGATCCGAGAACAAACATTTATCTGTCACATAAGCTCTGCCCTGATGTGCCCTGGGTGGGAATTGGACCCGGGACCCCTCACTCGGCAGGCAGTGACACTACAAATTGGACTATGGAGTCGTCTTCTAAGTACTCTTCGTTCTTACTATCAATAAGATCACACGTTTTTAAGATAAATCATGATCATGTCATTATATCACTCTGTAATACAATCTAATAATATCTGTATAATAGAACCTTATACTAATATATTTAAAGCCGGAATTTCTATTTAAGTTCATTAAATGAAATCTTATTGATTTAAGTATGATATATATGATGTCATGCGCTTTGTATATGAAAATACTACAGAAGGCAGTGGTTATAAACAGGTTATTTATTTTATTAAAAACTTACTCGTTACTGTTACATAATTGTCGCAAAACAAAATAAAACATGGAATGGTACAGAAAATAAACAGACAATTCCCGGAAGTTTAATATTTTAATTAAATGACACGTTTGTGTCAGTAATCGTATAATCACAATACTCCAGAGTATAAGTCGGATTCTGCTCTGCTGAATATTTTTGAACTTATTTTAATTTATGCGCATCGTAAATTTCGTTTGCGTTACAGAGAAATTACAAATGCTTTATCAAATATCACCTGCGTGAGCAATTTCAAATATGAATTCCATGATTTTCATTATATCTGAGGAAGATAATTTTACACGGTTGTCATTATCGGTCCCATCAGCCCTTTCCAATAACTGTCACTTCAGACATACCGGCTCTATTGTTGTTGTTACCCGAGTGTTGCGGCGTACGTTTGTAGCGAGCGATTGCGGCTTGCGATTGCGGTTTCTTAAATTATTTGTGAACGAAAGAGACTAAGTAAATAAATTTCTGATGAGGTCACGTATATTCAATGTACGCTACGTATGCACTCAAATAAACACGGGTCAAAAAATTGAAAAAACCCAACGAATCGATCCAAAGAATTGAAATCAAAATCGTTTTATTTGCATACTGTATTGATTCGTAAATTTAAATGTTCGGTTATTTTCATCGACTTTCAATTGTTTGTATGTAGTTAAATATTGACAGTGTAGGGTTAGCGACAGCTGTCATTTGAGTCAAATAGACACATTCAGATGCTTTTAGACGTCATAGAGTTATATAACCTCCAAAAAGCTATTTATGTCAAATGTCACACAAAAAGTGACGGTTTTTGGTTCGGTGTTGGGAATCATATTTGTATTTTTTTTTTGAGATTTGTATAAACAACCTTGTGGGGAGTATAGTTATAAGAGGTTGTTCTTTATTTATTTGTTTTTTGGTTTTTTTGATAGTTAATTATTTAGTTATGCAGAACAATTATATGATTTTTGTCTTCATTATTTGTTATATCTTGATGGAGTTTATCCTGTTATTGAGTACATATATAAATTTATTGGCGCATATTTCTAAACGTGTTACTTAGATCCTTCCCAGAAATTATTTTAAAATATCTTATGGTATCAGAAGTTTTTGTTACTTAAATCTACTTAGAAATATTTGTTCCCATCGGTTTAAAACCTTACACATCGGATGAAATTTGCCAAAAATAATTTTGAGTGAAAACTTGGCTAAGCTCATATGTGGGTTAATGTTCTAGATTTCAGACTTCGAACAAATTTGGCGATGTTTCAACATTTCAATAACTCGTCAATAAAAATTAATCGCGAGGATTACACATTGTCATTGAAATGGATGAATTCGAGAAATTTTCTAATTAAATACAAGAACGATTCCAATTCGGATACCTTGTGTATTAATAGACATATACGTAACTGATATAGTTTCCACTTAATTAAGACATAAATATAATCAAACATTTAATAAATAGTACGTAAAGAATGTTACGAATGAATATTTTTGTAATATAATAATAATTAATTAACAAACATAAGTTTTATAATTTCAGTGTTCATCTATTTATTAGCTTATTAAAGTTATCAGTTTGACATAGGCCTTCTTTTTCTTCAATCCTCTACATTCTACTCTCTACTCCACTCTGATTGTTCTGAGACCCTCTCAATCCAACGGTTTCCTGTTGTTTTTTTCAGGTTATCAACCCATCTGATCACTTTTTTCGCAATACTTAAATGTCTGAAATACTAGCATTTAGTTACCCGTAAAATATATTAATTTAATGCCATATAAGTATGGGACACTTTGGAACAATAATACATTTATAGAACTTAAATAAAACGGGCTTGTATAAAATACTGTATCTAAAGGCTATTTCGATATTGTGGTAGTGTTATTGCGATTGATAGGACCGAGCGGACGATCTACTCAGAACTTATGTATTTATGGTTATAAATAACTTTAGTTAGTGTCCCGTAAGGTTTAATGTTTATAGAAATTTTGATTTTAAATATTTTTTTTTTTAAACGTTTTCACACTCATACTCACGCACTAGGATTCCCTGTGTTGCGGGTGGCATGGACATACACAAATATGACATTACAAACACTCATGACCCGATAACAAACATTTATCTGTCACGTAAATGTCTGCCCCGGCCGGGAATCGAACCCGTGACCCCTAGCTCGGCAAGCACGGTCACTAACATCTGGGCTATGGGGTCGTAAATAAAATATCCATGTTCTAAATCACGTTATATTATAATAGTTTAATCAAATACTTTGTATATTACGGCAATATTTTTCATCCTACATGTCGCTAATGAGGAATGGGATGATAGGTTTTGCGTGAAAGTTGTGATACGAAGTCATCTCTAAAACATTATATTTAAATCTCTTTGGGTGAATATAATCATATTTGATTTATTTCAAAAGTCCAGGTGGTTGGCGGCAAAAGCACGCCGCGACTTCTATTAAATGTTACATCGTAAATTTGTTTTCTCACTAATCACTTTGAGGGCTTCGTTTTATTTATTTTGCCTTGACATGCAACCCCTTTTACTGTGCGCGGAACTACGACAAGGTGCGTTTGTACACCAAACTTGTTTTCAGCTTACATATTGGCTAATAGTTGATTTGCATATGAACCTTATTATTAAAATATTTTACATTATATTAAATAATTTAAATATTGTCAATGATTCTTTTTGTAATATTCGCTTAACTATCAATATATTAATATATCTATATATATTAATATTATATTTATATTTAATAAATTAATTACTAAAGCTGAATATATGTTGGAAGTAATACGTTAAACATTTAAGAAAGAAATATTTGAATGATTTATTACTATATATATTATTATTTATTACTGTTACATTACAATTATTTGATATTTCAAAACCTAATACGATGGAAATACACACTGGATAACTTAAAAAAACATGTAAAATGAAAGTAACGGAAGTTAATATATAAACCGCAGAATTCCCTAATGACCTCAAAGGGATTTGCTGAGTGCACCGCTGGTTTTCTTAAGTTTCTTAGGGTTAACCCTCAGATATCTTCTTTTGAGAGAATTTTGTATTCCAGTAAGCATCACAGTAAGCATAAGTCTGTCTACTATTTTGGACTTTAAGTATCGTACGAGATAAACTTTCATGTGACAGATCTTGTATGCTGGTGCTAGCTTAATTATCAATGTCTCTTTCAAAAATCAGAATCTACGTGCGGGGTAATAAATGTTAGTATTCATCTCTGTAAACGCACCTATGAGGAGGACATTCCCTAATATTGTTAGCATGCATTGTTTGTGGAGCTGCCAACTTGCCACTGACTTAGTTTATGCTCCTGTGTTGAAATTATCATGTTTGTGTTATTCTGTGCCGCGTTCGCGTTATGTTTTCTTTAAGGGTTATTTGAATTTCAATGCGTCACTAACGAGTTTGGGTCGTCGTAATTTCTTGATAACTACACATACCTATGATGTTGTTGTTTGTATTGTAATCAAAGATTAACGCCTAAGTTGTTAATGTCGGAATTTGATAGTTTGGTCAACGCCTCATTTTGGGTTTTCATATAAAATAAATTTTATTATACCGGTGGAAATAGTTATAGTGCGAGTACAGATGGCGTGTATTAACGTATTAATTATTTTCAACGCTTTTCCCAGAACTCTTTTAAAGATCTGGGAATACGTTTCACCCCGCGCGCTTCGCACGATTTAGCTATCTAGACATCTTCTTTAGCCTGTTATATGCAAAGGATTGTTAGGTTATGATACTACGTAAGGATTTAAACAATAGAGCTCATGTTCCAAGGGTTTGTGTTTAAAGCTGAAATTGCTGAAGATTACGGTTACTTGAATGAGTGACTACTAGTGGTTCAACTTCATAAACACTTGCATGCTTCGGAGTCGATATAAGACATTGTGTTAGTTGGTTTCGTTAAATGGTAGTCGACAAGCCATGTCGCGGACCTTCCAGTGACATAATAGTTTCCTGTAGTCAGTAAGTATTTCACCATTGAAGCAACGTGATTATCGTAGGTACAAATTTTAGCTTCATTGACAACAAAGCCTTCACAACGCCTGCAGAAAGTGAGCTCTCCCTCATTACTGGCCGTCAATTTAATGGCACTTCTGTTTCAGTGTGTGGCTATGAAACGAAAGTTTCACCCCGGGACTATAATTAATTAAAAATCTTAATATTTGATCATTTTTATTTATTGATAATTTCAAATATTACAATTAGGGATGGGTGGATTATGACTTGACTAGCCGACTGGCCTGGTCGTCGGTAGTAAGAGGCCGACCAGTCGGCAAAGCTGAACATTGCTTTAGATGGAATTCAAGTGGTATTGGCAATGTTCGTGGTATATCGTTAAACTTTTTACATCACAATTTTCCTTTAATAGAAAAAGGACAAAAATTTTCGTAAATGATACAATGTACATACTTAGCTTAATATAATTTTTTTAGGTAGGTTATAAATTTCAAATTATTATTTAGTTATTCAGAGATTTCGAAACTCTGTCAGATTTTTTGTTAAAGATTAATTTCGATTGTTAACAACAGAAGAGTATATGCTTTTATATGTTATATTTCAATTAAAAATTAATATATTTTAATTTTAGATACAAAATTGAATTTGAATTAAATACATTGTAAAAGAATCCAGGTTATTTCGGAAGAAATGAAGCCAGACGTAACGATTACTGAAGTGTTTATTTGTTCACGTGTACAGTTGTTCGTCCCACAGTCGATCCAATAATGCTCCCGCCCAGTTTTTTTTCCCTGTTATGGGAGGAGGTGGTGAATGCTCATATATACCAGCGCGGCCGGCTACGCTGGTTATGTGGAATTCACGCGTGACCTAGTAGATGCCAGGACTTGAGTGCCTACCCACTAAACACCATCTGAAATGGCTTTGGTCTTGCGGCCTCGAAGTCTTCATCGGATGCGACCCTTCTTTAAGGAAAGAAGGGTGCTAACGGCGCTCCCGAGGGAACGACCGCTCAGGAGTCAACGCTGAAGTGTTGTCGGTTGGAGAGGATTTATGTTATCTTAAGGATGCCACTAACGGTTGAGACTAGAGCTTCTGACTATGGGTTGTCATACGGCTTTCCATGTCAGACGAGAGCTGATTGGGGGATCTAAGAGGGCGTTCTTCGGCCGGACTTGATGACGGGTTGGAGGAGGGGCGGTATAATCCGCTGCTTCCCTAGTTAAGAACATCTTTGATGTTAGACTTTAAGATTATTAAAGAAACAATGTATATAAAATGTGAAACTCCAAAAATTGTCAATAGGAATTCATTTTAAGGTGAAAAATAACTTAAAATTAAATTCGAATAATATGTCAATTGGCATTACAATTAAATTACATTAATTAATAATATCACATGCTGATTAAATAGCGTAAATAAAAATAAATACATATACTGCGAAATGCAGCCGTATTATAGGCATTGCAACAAAAATCAATTTCCGTCCATCAACATATATACAAATCACATTGAGACGTCCAGGAAAGCGGCGAACGCTGAGACAGTGTTTTGGATTTCGGAGAGTCAGAGTAAGCTACTTCTAAGGCACGAGGAAACAGTACACAACTGGTGCTTGTTCCTCCACTGTAGTCGTTAGGACAGAACAAGCTGCATAATTTACTGCGTATATCAGGCCCATCAATTGTTCTTCTCAGCATTTCATCAATTGATCTCTCAAACTTCTTACCTCTAACATATCTTTTTGGTTACAATTAATTATTAATGCCTTCCCTGTGGGGGATAAATGTACTATTAATGTTACTATATTAGCAATGAATTACGTTACAAATAGTTATTTATTTATTTATTTATTTATTTATGATACACAAAACAGAATACAATCAGTACAAACAAACACAATAATATGATAAAATTAAGAGCTAGATCATATTCCTTAGGTATGTGTACACTTCTTGATCAAGAAATTCTCAAAGCAACAACAAAAGTATAATATGACTATGAAATTTACTTTAAATATTATAATGTACATAGTGACTAATCAGTCCTGTTAAGGATAGCTAGGACTTCTCTTTTAAATTTAGAAACATTGTTATTAAATATATCTAGACTGTCATTATTTTTAGTGATTATATCATTATATAGGCGACACATTCTGGCAATAGGGTTATAATAAGAAGTTTTATTTGTGTACAATTTGAATGAAAATGGATTAGAGATTTTATTAAATCAATCAACAGTTATTTGTATATTTATTTAGGTTTCGGTAATAACAAAAAACGTAACGGCTTCCTACGGCTTTAATACGGGCAACGTGTTTTTCCACGATTCTTATTCACGCACTGTTAGAATCTTAGCCGCCGCTCGCTCTATCGATTTCAAAAGAGATTTAATATCGGCTTGTCGTGTAACTGACTATAATTTGTGATCCAAGGGGTTGAAATCTGGACTACATGAAGATCTTCAGATATTATAAAGCCCGGAACATGGGCTTTAGGCAAAGCTTAGGGAATTAACGCCTTGTGCATCAGATGCAAGATTTGCTGGCAAGTTCACGGAACGTTTTCAAAACGTATTGTTGAGAGGTTTCACAAAATCATCAAGTATAATATGATACACTTTGGCTAATACTTTAATTTCTATTTGCAAAAAACTAATTTGTCACTCCCGTGTTAAGAAACGCTCTACTGAACCACGACTGACATAGAATGATGACTACGTTGTACTACCTTTCTCACACTTGTGAAGTTCTTGTGGTTTAATCGCGTATTGGGACAACAAGTGATCTACTCTCTTGAAGTGTAGGGATTGATTTAGGACATGGTCTCAGGTTTCGTTCAATGATACGCTATAGAGTTCTAACAGGAATTAAGATGTCTCGTAATCATTTTTTTTCTTACAAGGTTTCAGCGAATCCTGCATTATCAGCCTCTGTAGTTTTAGAGACACGTGCCGCTCGGATTTTTTATGATTTTCGATGGAGTAGTGTTGGTAAATTTGATATACGAACATCAGCTGATACCAAGCCTTTTCAATGTCTTCAAAATTATTGACGGCTCCATACTGGCTTTGTGCAAGAAAATCACTGTGATTCTGTTTTCTTTAACATCCTATTCCATATTACAATTTAATATTAATTAACCTTGATAAAAATGTGTCTAAGATGACGAGAAATAATCACAGTTTAAAAAAAATTAATGCGTTCCAAATTTGAATTCAGAAAAAATTAAAATTCTAAGTTTACTAAATATTACTTATGGTGTAGAAAATGGATTGTTAGAAGAGTACAACGAGAAAAAAATAAGAAAAATTAAAAGACTTTTACTTGTAATGAAACATAACAAAAAACCTCAAAACGCTATTTTAGTGTAGTTTTGCTAGGTGGCTCTCCGCTGATTTCCTGGCATTGTCATGTAACCCAACTAAGTGCACACGTCCGGACCACATCTCACCCAGCCCACTCATATAAGCCATTGACATAAGTTTGTCTTAACTGCTTGTTAATTTAGGTTACTCTATGACCGTTACACCGATCTTTTTCATATTTCCTGTATTCTATACAGTGCAGACAGTGCAGTGGATGTTAATAAAACAAGTATGCTTAGACCAGTACAATTTTGCAATGTTACAAATCAAATCTCTGCGCACTAGAAACCCAGATCATGGAAGCGAGGGGTGGGCTTATAAACTCTCAATATATACTTATGTACCTATAGTCCCCATTATGTTTATGGCGTTAACCCGTTAAAGATTTATTACGGGAAACGGGTTTCTCCCCAGTAATCCGCGCTGTTCCAATGCGCTTGTGCGACTATGTTTATCGGAACTTCTTACAATATCAAAGGTTTCACTTAACTATTGCTACCTAAGGATAATAACGGGAATTCAAAGCATTACGTGTATTTGAAGGCACTCAAATAATATCGCATTGGCCAACAATCTAGCTACCGATTGCGCTGGAAGTTGCATATATCGATTGACTTAAATAGTTGAGCTAGAGAGCTATTATGGATATATCTTAAGGAAGTCTTACCTCCGGTATCAATAGTTATTTTTACTGTTGGTTAATGTCTGAACTTACTTTATTACTTTCTTTCTTAAGCGATTTGGAAATGATGTATCAATTTATGGATAGAAATGTGTATTTATCTTTGTTTATGGATAAGCTAAAATTTAGTTATAACGGCTATAGTATGGTTTTAACCAACAGTGAAGTTATGGATATGCTCCATGATAGTTCTAAAAAATATAGAGACACGTCTTCCATGACTTTTGACATTTGCCCAAGTTATGAAAAATACTTGCTGCTACTGGTACAGTGACAGAATGAAAACATCGTGTTCCTTCTGATTCTTCGTAAAAAGTATCTATTTATTTGGCTTCGCGATAAATATTTCCGTCGATATACCCTACTTCAACCTCTGTCGGATGATTTGATACTTCATAGCCTGTACGGATTCAGGCAAGGAAAGTTGCTGAACACTTTCGAGTGATTGCAGATTGAACTTTACGCTTCAGTCTTAAAGGTGATGTAAAACGCAAATGAACATTTGTAACGTTCTGAACTTACGTTTGTACGTGATGTTACAAACTCAGAAAACCCACAATCATGCCCTCTTATTCGTCTACATTGAATTCGTTGGTGAAATCACGATTTTTTTCGATTTGTGTAGAAATTTACATGTTACCAGAGTATTTTGTATGTTCTATGTCGACGAGGGACGGGAATATTGAACAGAAACATTTTTTTGAATAACGATTAGATGTTGCAAATGGAAAAGCAATCGTCATGTATAATATACAGCAGTCTTCTTTAAAATCACTTACAGTATTGGCCCCTCCCTAATAAATCTATACTAATAAATAAAATTGGAGTGTCTGTTTGTAATATTAAAATAACCACTTTTTACTACATACATATGAATGTATATACGGTATATATACCAAAATAACATTTTTTACTATTTTTGTTTGTCTGTTTGTTTGTTCCGGCTAATCTCTGAAACGGCTGGATTGATTTTGACGGGACTTTCATTGGCAGGTAGCTGATGTAATAAGGAGTAACTTAGGCTAGTTTTATTACTACTAAATAACTTTTTTGTTAAATTCTACGCGGACGAAAACGCGGGCACGGTTGGTAATTTATATAACTGGCTAAATGAGACGTCAATCCTACGAGGCATGCGCGATTTATTTAAATCTGTACAGGTTAATCCAACTACATAAAACAATTATGTGTATAAAATTAATTATTATAAATTTATAATGGTATTTTATTTCATAATGATTCAATTAAAAAAATACTTATAAAATGTCGTATAATTATCATTAAAATTAAATACCTCACAAAATTAATGAAACCGAGAGTAAAAGTAATAACAATATAAAATGGTTATACAAAATAAATAATAATTACAATAGTAATATTTAATTAAAAATATGTACATCATCTTCCGCCGACTGAGATCAAAAAACATTTCAAACAATTTTAAAAAAAGAAGATCGATTTAAATTAGCCCAGGCGTAGAGTCCAGTGGTTAGTTACGGTTAGAAATATCGATAAAAAACATAAAAATCGTGAGTACTCGTTATGGACAACATTTATAATGTACGTGATGCTATAACTTTAAAATCGTATGCTGGCTATATACAGAATGGCAGAATACTCGTACCTTTGAGAACGTTAGAAGGACTCCCAGGAATACAATATTTGATCATAATATTCTCCTTGAACGAAGCGAAACTTCACTTTTTATTTCTAATACTCAAGTCATTTGAAAAATTCAACTTACACGCAGATTTCGGACACGGTCTTAATTTAAATCTACTATCACCTCTGAAGGTGAAACGTTCTACCGTATTCCACTCGACATCTAGTTATTTCTATGTTATCCGAGATAGAAAACACTACGATATGACACAAATTCCTAAATCTTGTAGGTTAATGAATGTTAAAATATTAAACTTCTGATAATATTGTTATCCTCGAGTCCTAAGACTATGTTCAAGTGACAATTACTGGAAATCCTTTTGCATCACAGTCATTTATTAATAAAAAAAAATACTATGTTAACAGCCAGCAGAAGATCCACATGAAACTTTAGTTACCGTTGTCGACAGAAATATATAACTCCAGGTCATTATCGACCATGAAGGAAGCGGTGGACGCGCTTGACAATTGAGTCTTTAAGAGCAACTGAAATACATTTTAGTAGGAAAGTAGTAGCAGGGTAACCTGTCTGAATACCCTCAGGACTAATCTGTATTACACTGGAGTAATAGGGTGAGAGCTCAGCGACCACTAACAATACGAACTTCCTGCATACACAACGAGCAGAGGAACTTAGCTCGGATTCACTAACAGACCCTTCACACCTTAATATAAAATTAAAATTAATAGTACAATTGTAGAGTAGTACGGGCTACCAATTACCTGGACAAAGGCTTTTTAACGAAGGGAAAGAAATTAAACAAACAGCTTTCGCGTCTATCCGCTTATTAGGATCATGGAAACGAATGTTCGACTGCACCTAGCACAGCATATTTTGGAACGTGATTATTGATATACGGATTCCGTGCCACATAACAAGTTGAGTGTTGTCCATATTGTTTCATCTGTTCTAGTCTTTAGTAAACTTTGTATGACTGCCGCATCATTGATCACTATTCATTGCATAGACTCATTATCACTTCCTAGCTTTTCTTGATGTGGCATGGTGCAGTCGATCTAAACTATTCAAGCGCCGGAAAAATAATTCCAGGGTCCACCGCTCGCCTACGAGACCTACGAGGTGGAACCGCTGAACCGCTGAACCGCTGAACTGCTGTCCGTCGGAGGAGATTCTCGCAGGATAGTGGTAGTGACAGGGGTCTTAAATTTAATGCGGCACGAGTGTACACCCACGACCCTTCTAACAAATTATAAGAATCGTCTATTTACTTCTTTTCTTTTTTTTTCCTATCATATTATTATATTACTAGCATTAAGTGTTACATGTAGACTTGCAAAGAACATTAACACAGATTGAACAGGAAATAACGTCAAGAAATTTTGCTAATAGCGATCAGATTTGGAGTTATCAAACGTGTTCGTAGTTGCTTTACCAATTATTTCCTAATGATCAGTTCAAATAAGACTTACGGCATAGTTTGATTTCTTTTATTATTATACTTATATGTAACTAGCAAACTTAACTCGCTTCACTTCAGGAAAACTACGCCTTACATTATTTTCAATTAATTTGTAACTTTTTTATTTATGGACGGATTGCAATGAAACAAACTTTAAGTATTAAGTGACGCTGACTGCAATACATTAGTGAAAAATGTAACGAAATCGGTAAAGCCGTTTCTGAGATTAGCGGGAACAAATGCACAGGCAAACAGACAAACATACAAAAATTCTAGCAACTATTGCTTTGTGTTCTATTGCGTCAATAAAGGCCCGTAATAATGTTTTTTCTCATATATCGTTCATGTACAGAAAGCGATCAGTCAGGATTTTATTATTAGGATAGATAATATTACATAAAAGCGAACTTTTGTTGGTATTTTGTAACGAAATTTCATTACGTTATAATCTTAAAGCGAGGTTAGATTACTGACATTGTTCTAATATTTTACTGTACAGAATTTTTGTCTCTAAAGGCTGTTTAATTATCCTGGTTTTACAAGGGTTAACGATATTAACATTCAAGATTTATTGAAGACATACTTTTGTATATGAACTATCATAAATAAATGTTATATAAATAATCTTAATAAAAACTTTTGTAGTTTAGTGGTGTGAACTTCGGGTCTTGCGGTATGAGAGACTCGAGTTGAAATCCTACATGATCCTCTAGTTTTCATGTTAAATTTTTCAAATTATGTGTTTTTCAATTATTTATCGCTTGTTTCTATCGAGTAAAACGTCGTAAATAAGCCTGCATGCCTGAAAAATCCCATAATATTCTCGAAGGTCTGTGAACTCTGCCAATCTGCACTTGGCCAGAGTGGCGGACTATGGCTTTAATCCTTCTGCTCGTGCGAGTAGACCGAGCCCTGCCGTGTAACAATTATGCCTTATAATGATGACGACAATAAATGCTTTAAGAAAATCTTTTCGAGTAAGTAAACTAATCCTAACTCAAAACAGGAACATAGTACAAGCATGGCCTGATTTCTTTCGGCCAACCAAGCTTAAATGGCAATGTTTTTGTTTTATGTTAATAGCCGACAACCGAGCAGACGAGCCACCTGATGGTAAGTGGTCACCGTCGCCCATGGACATCAGCGAGACCAAAGGTATCACTGATGCGTTGTCGGCCAGGAAATGAGAAGAAGGTTAGAAAGAAGGTACTGGCTCTCAAGCTCCCAGCCGGAACACGACGAGTCGTTTGCCGGCTGACTCAAGCAGGAGGGTGGTAGCTAGCCAGGCAGGCTTCACGGAAAGATAATAATACCAGTAATAATATTAATGACTTAATAACAATACTGATAATATAATCCATATGCGAAGTTCTACCACCAAGCAGGCTGGCTTCGGTCGCCTCTTACGACACCTTGTTCTGCCAGCATGGGATTGGGAGTAGTATTCTAAGTCCCCCCCTATACGGCAAAAAAGTATTGCCAGTACCACTTGCGTAAAATTACAGAGGACAATAATAAATGAAAAGCAAAATTCAAATATCATTACACGCCTGTCTCACATTTGACTTCGTCTTCTAGGGTTAGTCACCAACAATCCATATAGGCATTCCGTAATGCTATTAGCCATTAAGATCATAATTTGTAACCCTAAGAGTAAGGTAAGCAAAACGTAAATAAATAAAAATACAACTGTAAATATAACAATGGTGAGTTAAGATCTATCCTCGGTTTAATTCCACTAAGGTATCCGAGGAGACGTCGACAAATTGGAATGAATCGAGAAAACATTTGATTGGCATCGTTTTCTCTTACTCCAATCCAATCTAACCAAACCCTTGACTTTGGCAGACTTAACGCGATAAACGACATTCGTAATGTTGAACGATTTTGTGTGTTATTATTCTTAGAGTCTATAGCGTTATGCATTATGGTGGTTAATTGTGTCTATTATAAGTGCACATAGGAAACAAAATTTCGTGAGTGCTTTCGAAAGTGTATTAAGTTATCGGTTCAGATTACAATTACATAAATTCTACAACAAACATACACTTTGCCACATTCTTTTCTAACGAATGTAATGAACTGATAAAAGCAAAATCAGAAAATTATCAAACAGTGGGGGTTTTATATTTAATCGACGCCCTATTCGTTTCTTTATGTAAATAGGCGAGGAGCTAATAGACAAGTCACCTAATGGTAAGTTGTCACCGTCGCCCAAGGACATTAGTTACACCAAAGGCATCACTGGCTCTCAAGCCGTTTGGTGGCTGATTCAAGCAGGAAGGAGGTAGCTAGCCAGGCAGACTTCACGGAAAGAAATATATTAATAATAATAATTTAATGGCCAGTAATAATATTAACGAATTAATAATAATATTGATAATACCATCCTTACACAAAATCCTGGCACCAAGCATTCTGACTTCTGTCACCTCTTACGACATCCGATTCTGCCAGCATGGGATTCGGGATAAGATTCTAGGTCGCTTCAATACGGCCAAGAATTCTTATTCGTTTACAAATGGTAAATTGACTACTTATTGTAAAATTAATTATAAAACACACTGAAAAGTTTATACCAGTAGGGCTGTCTAATAGTAGCAATGGGTGTGTATTAATAAAGTTCGCTAGTTTGCATTGAATTAATTAACTCCAAATACATCTATTTTGTTAAAGCGACAGCCAGCACATAAGCAGTGCAACTTAACAAGAAATCTTGATTCTTGAAAGATTATCTTTTGTCATTTATCGTGGGTAGTGTAACACTTATCGTAAATGTAGTGGATTTTTTATGTCGAGGAGCTTCGACTGAGAGAAAATAGTTTTGTTGTGAAATTGTTGAAGGAATCATTACTCAAATAATTGGCTACGTTGTCAACGAGCTGAATGCAAAGTACTTATTGTTTTTCTGAAAAGGTTTTGCATAAAATAATGAATAGGATAATTGCTTTGTTTTAATCAAATTTTTGTAATATAAGCAAAAGAAGTTCTTCAATTTATTTATTCTCTTTTTTTTTATAGGAACGTGTTCATTTATGAGTATTACGTAACTGTCACGTAAGTCAATTACATAGCTGTCACGTACTAGCACCACCTGCATATACATGAAACAGTATTATTCATACGTGATCTTCGCTGCTCCCTGTACATAATGACCTCATATGGACTAAAGACATCAATACACGGAAATCAAACAAATGCCTCCAGCTACCGGTTTGCATATCCCTAGTATAGTACTGCAGCCTTTCGTATTTAGGATACTGCGATCAAATGCTGGAACAAATTATCACTGCCTATCCGCGGCTTGAAAATGATACGGGCTATTAAATAAAAGTGTAAATTGCATCTATATCAGAAATCTCTTTCATATCTTGCTCTCTCACTCTCTTTTACTCGCCCTCTCGCGCGCGTTCTTATAAGTCTAATCGCACACACACACACACACACATTTTGCATTTTCACACAGCCGCAGTTACAGGATTATTACTTATCATGTGTAATATTTCCAAATACAAATTTTATGTCACATAATTCAATCATTCAATAGTTACTGAAATAAGAAGATTTAAATTATTAGACACTCATCTCTATTTTATAACCCGAAATGGTTTTGGCTCATTTTGGCTCATTGTCTTGCACAAGCTGATTCACGTCGATAACACTTGAGTGTAATTCCCGTGAATTATTTCCATGTAATTAATGTTAGTATACAGAAGTACACTCGTATGTGAGACAGTTATAAGCTAAAAACATGGATTTAACATTACGAGTGCTTACTGTACAAGCGCTTCTGAAGTGCTGCTTTGCATTCACTTAATTAATTAAAATACCGCTCGGTTACATAGTATTCATGTGTTATTCTATTTATTATTCTCAATGTCAGCACTGCGTACCATTTTCCCCATTTATTGGGATTGCAACACCGTATCTTGACCGTTTTCTTATGCATGCATTACTCTGATTCTTCTTCATTCTGCAAAAGTTATGCAATATAGCAATATTATGTTATAAGGCGAAATAAATGTTTCTGTCTTTCTTTATTTCTTTGTAAACCATTTCTCACTTTCTATGTACTGTTGTTCAGTGATAAGTTGGTATAGGGTTTAGGTGTGTCGTACATACCTAATGTATAATTATAAAGAAAAATACTTCTGAAAAACTATGATGTATGTCTTTCATGTCTCACCATTTACTTTGAAATAATATAAGCTCGCAAATTTTTGTCTCTCTGTCACATCACGCTAATGTCACTTAACTGATTAAAACTAAACACGTTAGAAACTATTATTACAGTCCATGTAATGTGATGTACCTATCGGGCTTAATTAATTTTGAAGTCCAAGGCAACTTTCACTGCTCAGTGTAGATACCTTCTCGAATAACGGCCAACTAAGCGGCATTTGGGGTTCCAGGGCTGGTTCGCCAGGCTAGGCAGGTTAATTCCAACAGGACTTGTACAATTCATCAGTCATTTTTCTAAAATCAACCGTGAAATGTTTTCATGCACTCCGATCACATTATAAGACAGGAACGATATAACCGCTGCCATTTGTCATCGATTCGCAAAGAAGAAGAAGACAGTATAAGAGAGCTGGTCGTCCTGGCATTCTTAGCTGGCAACGCGTTGATTATGTGTTTGGTACAGAAGTTTGTGGTATGAAAAATAAGGATACTTTATCTGGGTAATAAATGTGTTCTCGTCACTTATCTTTGTAAGATGAGCACACCAAATGGGCTATTAACCATTATGTGCCTCAAATTTTTGTGCTATCTCCTTTCACGCTCTTTTGGCGCTGCTCACGTCCATTTTAGTACAGTGAAAACTTGGACTGTCAAGAATGTACTAAAATAAACAAAGCAAGCGCCGACAATCTAGTTACGTGATATCGCGTATAATGTCGCTGCATTTAATGATCACAGTGAAATTGGCAATGAGTAGAATAGAGCTTATCCAATTCATTTAGCACATTTTTTTTTGATAAAATAAGTTAATGCTTGACAACAATCCCACCTGATGGTAAATGGTGATGAAGTCTAAGATGGTGAACGCACGAACTTATAAATAGCCTATTCACTCTCCTCTTGAAGACTCCCACGTCGTAAGCAGCCGGGAACACCGCCGCGGGCAAGTTATTCCAGTCCTTTGCAGTGCGCATAATGAATGAAGATGCATTTGAATATGGAGTTATTATAGCTAATTATAAAAAAACTGTCACTACTCACTCAATAACGCAAATTAGATAGCCTTTAAAGCTTAAAAATAAAGCAACAATTTTTATTACAGACTGGATTTACAATATAAATTTATGTTTATTTATTTGGCCGTATTGCGGCGGCTTAGAATATTCTTCTTTTTCTTCACGTGCCATCTCCATCAAGGAGGTCGGCGACCATATGTCGATACGTCTCTTTATCAGCAGTCATATGAAGCAACTTATCTGTGCATTTAAGCCGCAGCCAGTCCCTTATATTTCCAATTCATCAGATTCTACTTCTACCAGGACCTCTACTACCTTTAATTTTGCCTTCAATTATAGGATATTTTTTTTCATAGCGATTTTCACGATTACCAAATCTTTATTCATTATTTGTAAAACTTTGACATTCGATATTCTATTTTTCCTTTTAGTTTCAAGCATTCTCCTGTAGATCTACATTTCAAAAGCTCTTAGTTTATCAATTTCCTTCTTTTCCGGTGTCTAACTTTCAGAACCACATATAAGAATTAGAAGAATATAACATTTAACCA
The DNA here is from genome assembly GCA_003671415.1 of Megathymus violae. Taxonomy (NCBI): domain Eukaryota; kingdom Metazoa; phylum Arthropoda; class Insecta; order Lepidoptera; family Hesperiidae; genus Megathymus; species Megathymus violae. The sequence continues at coordinate 1,906,352 of PDGT01000054.1, forward strand.
TTCTCTACTGCAATTTTAACAAATTTTTCTGTTAGTCATTAGTTTCCTCATGCTCTGAAAGGTGTTTCTGGCAATTACAATTCTTATTCTAATGTCATGATCCGGTTTCCAGACCGCATTTAACCAACACCTGAGATACTTGTATTTGTTAACTTTTTCTATAGAATCATTTCCCAATTGCAAAATTGCTGACGAATTTAAATGTTTACCAACAATCACGAATTTAGTTTTAGTTGTGTTAATTTTAAGTCCATATTCCAATCGTACCAGATTCAGTCATTTAGCCTTTCTGCCAAAAGAACGGTATCATCTGCATAACGAATGTTCTGTATCAGTTTACCATATTTACCCGAATACCCAGATTAAGGTATTTGAAAAGTTTTTTGAAAATAATTTCTGAGTATACGTTAAACAGACAGAGCGAAAGTATACAACCTTGTCTTACTCCCTTTTTATTTTAAATGTTCTCTTTAGTTAATTTGTTATTAATTTTTATCCTTGCTTTTTGTTTCCAATATAAATTCTTTATAAATGTCAAACTCTTTTTATCTATTCCAATGGATTTTAAAATAGAAAATTGGGGGGACCCAATCGCATGCTGGCAGAATAAGGGTGTCGTAAGAGGCGACAGAAGTCAGCCTGCTTGGTGGTAGGGCTTCGCGTTAAGATTATATCAGTATATTATCAGTAATATTATTCAGTCATTAATACTATTAGTGGTATTATCTTTCTATGAAGCCTACCTGGCTAGCCACCACCCTCCTGCTTGAGTCAGCCGCCAAACGACTCGTCGTGTTTCGACTTGAAAATCAATACTTTCTTTCATTAGTCATACCTTTGGTCTTGTTTACATCAGCAAATGTTCACCGTCGCCCATGGACATCCATAAGCAACGGTGACCATTTAACATCAGGTGGCTCGACTGCTCGTTTGTAGGCTATAAACATAGAAAAAAATAGAGAGAGTGCGAATTTTGTGAGTTTGTGTATATGCGGAAAGTAAATTCGGAAACCACGGCAACTATTTTAAAAGTTTTTTTACCATTTGAAAGCTACATTATTCCGGATGGATAAGCTATAAATCAAATGTATGTGAATAACAATTAATTATATTATACCACTACTATTTTAATAAACCGCATTAATATCAATGTGATTCCATTCTACATTTTTCTTCTTTAATACACTAACTGGTATCAATTACATGACTTTTGGATAACAGGTTTGTTCGCTTAGATTTTTCTATCACTACAATACCTACTTAAATGTTTTTTGTATTCATATACAATAATAGATCGATCATCTCTGATTGAACACTTATTTTATTACATAATTTGTATAACATTATGTTTAAACAAAAGGCAATACATCCGCAATAATTTGGTCTTGTCTTGTCTTTATTAAAGGTTTTAATTGGAAGCTCAATTTTCTAAATTATACCTGGATATTTAAATTTCATTTGATCCGAGAGCTTTTGTTAGTAATTAAACCAATTATGATGCTTGTAAAGAAGCTTGAGTTCCTCAATAACTCTTTGTTAAAGTTTTCCATTTAGATGTTTCATTATCCTTTGCAAAGGGTAGATGTTCAGTTGCTAGCTGTCTTGGCTGTTTTGGGACAATAGAAATATTTAAAATGAGTTTGTAACGTCCAAACGAAAGTGACTGCGACTGTCATTATATTTTTTCCATTTTGTGTTTACCTTACCTTACAGGTGTAGGTAAAATCGATGAAAAATTCATCCCTTGTACAATCACTTAAGTTTTTGTCTGCTCGATTGTCATACGCGATTTTCTGCGAATGTAATGACCGCGTAAAATCGAGATTGGGTACCGACCCCTATAGAATTTGGTGACTAAATATGATGCATATATAGAATTTGGTAATACAATGACTGACCACCGGGTGGTGTAAATTGGGTATGGAAAAAATAGACCCTTCTCCTTCATTACCGATGACTGACTATCGCGTGGCTGGGTGGTGTTGGTTCTCTTTCCATATTGACATATTTGACTTCAAACGTGAAAATATTATAATGAACTATAACTGAAATGATCAGACCGTTAAGCTTAAAATTTATCATAAGTCAATCACACGGCCATGAGAATTTCTCACTTGGCCAGCGTGGTTGAACATGACTGCACCTTTATAAAGTTTTGGCATGTATATTATTTTAATATCCTTGGTTATTAGGTAATACAAAATAAAAATCTATTCTCCAAATGTAATGAGATTAAATTGCATAAAAGGTTTCCGACTCACTAAACTTTATGTCCTTTTTACTACGATTTCCGTGACAAAAAATGTAGCCAGGCCTTCTGGTTAAATGTAGATTACGTCACAATTCTGGGTGTACTGGAGTGGAATCTCTCAGATAGATGTTCTTTCATAATGTAGCTACGGATGTTCCCAAGATGTTTTGGGAGGAATTCTAATATATAAATTATTTCAAAGGTTATTTGAATATTTAGGCAAAATAGCTGTTTGTAGAAAATTAGCTTCATAGTTTTAAAATTTATCTTTTATTATGGGTTAAATTTAAATTAAAAATAATTCAATTATTTTTGTCTTTTATACACGTTATTTTCTGCTTCTACTACCGTTTCGACAACATATTAGAACATATCACAACGCTACATATAAGTACTAACAAATTCATGTATGGTAGTGTGTACAGCTTCCGTTTGGGGGGAGGTGAGTGAATATTAGTGAATCCATTCCGAGAGTCTTCCGTCGGAAGCCTGAGACAAGTTGGACTATGTATTACCAATTGGGATACGTGTTACATAAATACCCACTGAAGCTGGCGTCCTGGTCTGTAAACTTCCTTAACTAGGAAAAGAGATCTGTACCTCGTCTTTGGGGCATAAATAAATTAAAGCCAGTACTATAAAAGAAAATAATCCAATGCTTTAACGATACAATGGGTCATTTAAACGTAATCACTACCAACCACGGGCATTCATAACAGTAGCTTCTAGCTGGAGTAGCTTCTTAAATGGCTCTCATAGCACTGTGGGAACATTGATTAGGAAGTTCAATCATCAGGTTTCATGTACGAAGTAAAAAGTATCGTGAAAATGTAGTTGTTGTAAAACGCCAGACATTCAGAGGGCGCTGCAAAACCGGGTTTCGCAGTGTGACGTGACAGACATTTACCGTGTTTTTGAATAGAGCAGTTAGTTTATCGGAACCTTCTCCATTATAAAGATAGTCTGTAAAAAGAATTTAGTTACACGCAGTGTGAACCGACACCCGATTTTACTGTTCATCGTATATTCGCGACGCGTTTTAATTCATGATAACAGATTGCCTATGTTGACCTTGTATAGGGGTTCGTCTCGCATGCTAATATCGGTAAAGTTTACGGATAATTTGAAGGAGAAAATGAGGAGTTGAAACAGAATCTGTACAGGCAATCCTTAATACCAGGGCCATCACCAATTCAATACCGGTTATTAAGAAATGGTGAAACCGCTTGATATCATCTTTTCATTCATAATTATCATAAATTATAATTCCGTTCCTCCACCGAACAACTCGACTTACGGCGGGTATCCATCCTTACGTAGTGAACGTACCACGTACATATACATACGGACGGCGCGGTTTGCGTCGTCATGCATTGTGCGCACTGCAGAGGACTGGAATAACTTGCCCGCGTCGGTGTTCCCGCCTTCTTACAATTTGGGAGTCTTCAAGAGGAGAATGAATAGGCTGTTATAAGTTAGTGCGTTCAACATCTTGGACTTCATCACCACTCACCATCAGGTGGGATTGTTGTCAAGCATTAACTTATCCTATGTAAAAAAATATTAATTACGCCATTCTCTCTAACATCTTTTCTAGGAATAAGAGAGATTTATAGGTATTATTATTTATTATTATTATTATTATTTTTTTATATTTATATTATTTATCTCTCCGGGCATAGATCTACCTACTACATACTGACTGACTTCACAAAACTTTTATGTCATTATCGTACGGGGGTAATACATAATTTATATGACGAAATATTAATTAATACGGCCCCCCACTAGGTGCACCGACTACCTTGTGACCCTTGCAGGGAACCGCCGGATGCAGGAGGCAAGTAGCCGTTCTAAATGGCGTTCAATGAGGAAGGCCTATATGTCCAGCAGTGGACGTGTTCCGACTGATGATGACGTTGACGAAATATACAAAGACGAGTTTCATTAACAGAGATGTGCTCTGGATTACAAGTTATACTAATTTTAACTTTACCTAAATAATTGATTATATTTACCAGCTACTATACGAACTTCGAACCCCTGACCGGATACCGATATTTAAAGGAAGGTAGTAGTTATATTTCGGAATGATATACAGCTGGATTAAAAAACACAGGTGCGACGCTTGATACGGTATTTATGGTGATTGATGACGGTACTCGCAGCCTTTGTTAAAAAAATTTTTCGGGCACGTCTAAGTGTTGGTTTAGGTTCGCGTTTCAAAGGGTCTCTTATAATGTACCGAACATAACATCGTTTGTTGACAACTTTATACTATAATAGAATGTTAAGAATTTATTATCTAAGGACAACCAGAATGGGTCATGGTAGTATAATATGTTTAGTATAATAAAAGAAGAACGCTTTGTTATAAAAGATTTGTTTTTGTTGTGAAGAAAGATTGGTCAATTAAAGATGTTCTCAAAATTACAACATTTTATTTTACTTTTGAACACTGGACCTTTAAATATGAATAATGAAATGTAGATAACAGTACAGCAGTTTCACGAAACGGCAGCGACAAGTGATTTTTAGACTAGTGACATTGTTAGTAAAAATTATCACGTTCAGGTTTAGTGCGGTGCCGTATCTTTAGCGGTGTGACACACTTTACTAATAACGTGTCTTCACTTTGCTTTGGAAAACATAATCTTTACGTTCCGGTAGTAACTCACAGTTGTCATTGTTTCTAGGCGTGAGGCATTTTATTAATTTCTATCAGACGTTTTATACTTTTCTACATGTATTACATTATTTTCTTGCGAATCACTAATGAAAGTACTTGTAGGCACCTACGTCACACATTCATTCATATGTTTGTAATATGTATTATACAAATACATAGAAAAACTTATTTATTATATTATGTTTATATCTACATACACTCATACAAACATTCAAAGACGGATTCGAACCCGGCGCGCTTTTGAGTTCACGCTTCACTACAACCACCGTGCCTTACTGACGCGAATATCAGCTGGACCGTTGCGAGGCGATTTCACTGCTCTGTGCGCTCCATACTCCCCGCTGGGCGGGCGCGAAATGCGCGTGCGCCGCTCACATCGCGTTCGGGTCTCCGATGTTGGCTTTCTTTCATCCCGCGCAATACCTGTCGCTTGATCACTCAACTATACTACGCATACTGACGCCGTACTAGAACTGTCCATTTGTCCTGTTCGTTATGCATTCATTTTGTTTGTTCTTTTGTCACTATTACTTAAAATAATCAATTAAAAAAATTTTCCGTTCACATTTCCATCCGCACAACGTGAAGTCTTAAGTTGTGTAGAAATAAAATCGATTTGCCTTATCTAACGTTAACACTAAAAACTGAAATTGTTTAATAAAGTAATATAATTAGTATGTCTGTTACGCATACACGACTAAGTCGATAAATGTTGTAAGCATTCTAATTTTTTATTTGTGAATTTGATGGAAAAATACAGGCCACAATTTAAATAAACCCCTTGGGACAGAGAAGTTAAAAGGTTAGTCTATACATATATTAAATAAATGCAAATAATAAAATTCTAACTGATCGATTTCTGTACATGAAAGACATATGAGAAATAAACGTAATAGAACACAAAACAATAGTTGTTAGAATTTTTGTCTGTTTGTCTGTGCGTTTGGGCACACTAATTTCATAAACGGCTTTACCGATTTCGTTCTGGTTTTCACTAATGTAATGTAGTAAGCATCACTTAATACTTAAAGTTTGTTCATTGGAATCCGTCCATAAATAAAAAAAGTTATAAATTATTTTAAAATAATACGGGTACTATTTCTTAAGTAAGGCTTAGTTTTCCCGAAGCGAAGCGAGGGTAGTTTGCTAGTTCTTATATAAAGCGGTCCTTAGGCGCTTGGGCGACTTTGATGTTCTAAGGGAAGTACGGGCTTTTAATAGCTTTGATAAGGTATAACCGTAAAGGCTTTACAAAGATCTGACAATAACAATGTCCGAAAATACTGTTCAAGATGCTTGGTGACATCTTCACTAAATTGAAAAAGGGATTTGGACTCGGAGTAATCGCGTGTATTGGGACATGGTTGGCTGAAAATGTATATACAAAAATTTCTCGATAATCAACAGTGAGAATTCTTCCCTTGTGGTACCAGTTGTCGGAAGTACTTACTGAATTGGAAAAAAATTAGTAAACTCACAGGAATCGCATTACCTGGAATAGGTTTGAGTGAAAAAATGCAATACAAAATATCTCGTATCCCTACACAGGGGATCTTTTTATTGGGGTGGAGTTAATCCACTTATTATTATTCGTGTGACAAGTAGACCATTGAATAATCTCGTGAGATTTTCTTTGAATCTACCAGAACGGGAAAGCTTCTAGAGGGAGCTACTTTAGAAAAAATCTGGGTCCTTAAATTTTTACAGGATTTGGAATTTATTCCTGATATATTTACATAACACGGCGCCACTCGAGTCAAATTCGAATTTGATGAGTTCTTTGTAGCAGTCAAGAGAATACCAATGAGCAGTAGTTAAAATTTACATCGAAACGTAAATATTTAAGAACTTGGCGTTGTCATAGTTTAAATTTTTGCGTTGTAAAGTCGGACATTCTTCTTCGTTAGCACATAATAAAATATCGCTTAACATATATGTTAGTTCAATTACATGATATCATAATTTATGAATTCATGTCATGTATTTATATTATGTTTTTTTATATCCTAGTTTTATATATTAATGCCGCTATCGCTGGTATCTACTTAGCCTAAAGGTTGACTGGTAGAGAATGCTTTAAGCGTTAAGGCCGCCTTTTATACCACATTGTATTTGGTATAATAAAGTATAAACAAATAAATTTTGAGTATGATGTGAAAGTTGATTGGCATCAATATTAAATAATGATGGGGAAGGTCTTGTATCTGCTTAGATGGAAAATATACTCCAAGAAGTTATGACATTGTGAATTTGTCGAATTGCGTCGGATATGAAGACTAATTTTGGTCCGTTCAGTGACCATCATCGAGACGAGCGTCCACACCTACGCGGGGCTGTCGGTGACTTGTAATCCGCAATGGACGCGGCACGTCATGAATCCCTTTATATTAACGCTAGCGGCCTCGCCGACTGCGTTCGGGTTGGACTATTAGTTATACTATATTGTTAGCAGCAAAGTGACGTCACATCCGTTAAGAGGAGGGGATGGCGGACAGTCACCGCCAAATACCTATATAAGACGATGAGCGCTCGTCTGGAGACACTTCCGATTCTGCTCCCGTAGCAGACGGACACCTCCGACATACTGTCGAGTAAGTCTTCTCATTTTTGAGTAAGAAATGTTCGACTTAATTGTTGCCTTTTAGTGTTATTTTGTGTTGGCATCAACTAAGTATTCGTTTTGCGTTTGAGTTGGTGGATACCTAACGGTGACAACGAAGCCAGCTAGCGTTGACCCGGTGCGCTTCTCAGTCCTCTCGGACTGAGAGAAACCGGAGACCCGTACCCACTGCACTGGGCCTTCCCAGGGTGACGGTTAGTGGCTATTTCCGCTAGGGATAGTCGCTGTTCTCGTAGTCTCGTCCGTTCCATTTTCGTTTCTAGATTCAGTTGTTCGTTCTCGCTCCTCTCCCTGCTGCGGCAGGGAGGATTGTTAGGAGGATGAATCCATCCGAATTAGGTCTCCTCCGTCGCCTCCTCGGAGCCCTGTCTCCGTTCCTCAAAGCGCCTCTCGATGAGGCAACAGTTATCCAGGCTCTTGCAACGACACCACAGACTGACTCACCCGCGTCCCCTGACGCCTCACCGGCCCACGACGTCGAATTCTCCGACGCACACTCACTCTCGTCGCGTAAGCGTTCAATCGAGTCCGATGGCTCGCTAGAAGTATCCGACGACGGTACCGTCACGCCGTCGCAGTCCGACGACCAGGCCTTCCAGCCGGTCGAGACCAAGCGCACTAAGCGCCTAACCAAACGAATCGCGAAGGCGTCCGCAGAGGGAAAACCTTCCCTTCCCACCCAACCCGTCCCGCTCATGTCCATCGACACCAGCGCCCCGTCCTCTTCCAGACAACTCCCTCCCTTGAAACCAGCATCCCGTTGCTCACCCGTCCCTCCCCAGGTCAAGGCCCCGCCACCGGTATTTGTCCGGGATAAATCTAAGTGGCTACTAGTCACCCAGCTGTGCGCCGACAGCAAAGTCTTTTACACTCACGCCAAAGTAGTTGGCGAAACAGTCAAAGTGACTTCTCCGAACACCGATGTTTTCCGTGCCCTTACGAGGCTTCTCACTCTTAACAAAATCCCATTCCACACCTACGCTCTTCCGGAAGAGCGCAAAGTGCGAGCCGTATTCCGCGGAGTCCCTTTCGAGCTTCCTAACGAAGCTATCCTCGCCGACTTAGTCGCCCAAGGACATCCAGTAGAAGCTGTACACAAGATGTACAGCAACACGGGTAGACAATACCCGCTGGCTCTAGCCATCTTATCCAACACGCCCGAGTCCCGGAACATTTTCCGAAACAACATGACCATCTGTGGTCTATCTTTCATCAAAGCTGAACCCCCGCATAGACGCGGCTTCCCCGGTCAATGCCATTGCTGCCAGCTCTACGGCCACGCAGCGGCGAACTGTTCCGCCAACCCCAGGTGCGTTAAGTGCCTGGAGCCCTATAGCACCAAAGAGTGCTCGCGCACACGCGACTCGGAGTCGCCTCCGGCCTGCGTTCTCTGCGGCCAAGCCGGCCACCCGGCCAACTACCGTGGCTGCCCTAGAGCGCCCCGACCTATCCCACCCAGGGCTGCCGCACGGAAGTCTTGGAGAAACACTCAATCTGGCCCTCCGCCGAACACCGTCGAAAACTTCCCTCCTCTGAGAACTCGTGGAGACGCACTGACACGACCACGACAACCGTAGCTGCTCCCCGCCCTGCTCCGGCCGCCCCGCGCGACCGGAAACAGGCCGAACCTCGTGCTAACAACACCGCGCAACCAGATGGCAAGTCGTCCCTGGCCGAGGACATGAAGCTCGTTTACGACGTCATCCAAAACGTCGACATCACGGAAATTTCCGTCCTGGCCCGCAAGATACGGGCGGCGACCACACCACAGGAGCGCCTGCTAGCGCTCGCTGAGCACAGCCATTTATTAACATCGTTATAATGGCCCAAGCACTCAGTGCGCCATCCAGTCACACCGGTCGTACCAAACCCAAGGGCATCTCGCTCATCTCATTCAACACGCGCGGCCTCCGCTCCAACATCCCTGAATTAAAGGAATTCGTTCGCAACAACGCCACGGACTTACTACTAGTTCAAGAAACTTTCTTAAAACCCGCCCACACCAAGGGCCTATCAATTCCCTCGTACAATCTCATACGTAACGACAGACAAGACAGAACCGACAGACGCCCTGGCGGCACCACAAACCGCGTAAGCGGTGGCACCGCTATTTACTTTAGAAAGTCGCTCCACTGTTCCCCTATTGAGACTCCAACACTCATTAACTTAGAAGCCACTATTTGCAAGCTAGGTATGACTGGGCATCCGTCCCTGATCATAGCGTCAGTATATAAACCGGCGGAAGCTCCGCTTTTAAACTCGGACTTAGAGGCCCTACTCTCACTAGGAGACTCGGTCATTTTATTCGGAGATCTCAACTCCAAACACACGGACTGGAAGTGCCGATCGACCAACGCGAA
>PDGT01000054.1:1919316-1938296 GCA_003671415.1 Megathymus violae
GACTTTGGAACGGTCGTTAGGTGGCTCAATGTAGAAAAGTCATCAGCTCACGTATGGAGTCATTGCTGCCTTCGTGGCTAGCAAAACATTGATGATGTTTCAGATTCAATGTGTGTTCATTGGTAGTTTTGCATAGGTGTGACGGTGACCATCTGGTGGTCTGTCTGCTTACTTAAGGCTCAAAATAGATTTACCAGCATCCATTGGACTCAGCCCATGCCATAACTTGTTCATCTCATGTTGCGTCTTGAATATATAACCGTAGTTTTTCAGCTATGTGTACTATTATTACTTAGTTTCTAATATTCAAACTCTAAGACAATGAGATTCTGGGGAAAGTCTAGTCAGCCCGAGAGACGCCGAACTTTCCCGAACTCTGACGAAGTTTATCGAAGTTTAAATAACTTCCGACGCCTCAGTTGAATCTCCACATCTGCTTGGCCGCGAGCAGTACGATACTTGAATCAGATTTAGTTTTATGTAAACTGCATTAAGGTTAAGCTGTTGTTCTATAACAATATCTTAAACTTTTCCCTGTGAATATTTACATTATGATTTTTATAATCGAATTTTAAATTTACATTACATTTAGAGATTCTACTGTGTGGCTAACTTCAGAGTGATGTTGCGAGTATATTGTTATACAAGGAAAGTAAATTATTAAATATACAATGGAGTTATTTAAACGTATGACCACACAAAGCGTGCACAGTAACATACTAATTAGTAGTAAGTTGCCTGTAGTTCGTGTCGTTTGTGCCAACTATGATAATATTTTAATGAACCATAGAGATTAAATATTAAATTTTACTTTAATTCCTAGGTTTTAAAATCGAATATGCATTGTGAACTTCGAGTTACCTAAGTATTCCAATCTTTAGAACACGGCTAGTGAACTCTTTTAATCAAGGATCTTATGGAGCTCCGTAACCGAAACCAAAACTGTCGGATATCCAAAATAAAAATATATCCGAAACCGTAATTGAATCCGTTAAAAAAGTTTCGGATAATTTCGGATAGAGACACAGTCTAAATAAAGCAAGTTAAGGTTAACGCCGACTGAGCCGATACATTAGTCTCGTTCTCATTTTCAACAGTTTTTATTATTCAATTGTTTTTTTCTGTGATTATATTACCACATAAAACCTAGAAACTTTGTAAATATGTACATTATATATTTTTTCCAAGTCGTAAATCATCTAAAATCCGTAACCGAAATTATGTGGAACAATCGGATAATCCAAAGTTATTTCATATCCGTAACCGAAACCGGTAAAATATTATTCATATATCCGTATCCATATCCAAATCCGAAATTTCATATCCATAACATCTCTAGTTTTAATTATTCATAGTATACGCACAGTACACTAAGGTATGCGCGGGCGTAAGTTTTTTATGAGGAAAAAAGCTTAAATTCTTTCCCTTCGAGTTACACGCAAATTTAAAAGCTGGCAGACATCCAAACCTGCTGCCGCGATTGCTTCGAACATCACGGTTGTTTGTGAAGTTTAAACAACTTTCGCTGTTCAAATACTTAGACCTTCAAGTTCGCTTGAAATTTGTTGCCTGTTATTTCAAGTATCACCAAGTTACGTTGTAAACGAAACTTACACAGTACGTTATTACACTTGGATGAAAATAATATTTACTTTGGGTTGTGTAGAAATCCAGACATCTACGAACAGTTACATTCGTTTGCACGTGGTGCATGGTAATAGTGATGGACGAAAGAGTGGTATGTTCAGGTGCAAGAAATAATACAAAAAAGTGTGTTACTAAATCATTTTTTAAGTGAATATACCTCGTCGGAATCATGGTCCCGTAGGAGCGACTGTCAAACGGGAACTTGTATCAGTTTCGATTTCCAGATTGAGAAAAACATTATGGCGGTTATCTGAATGAAGGATGTTAAAAATGCCCTTATTTATAATATTTATGGTAATAGAGCCGCACCAAATCACATTAGTTCCTGATGTAACAGCCACATTCCATTAGGACATTATAATTAATTAATTGCGTTATAATGTAAGCTTATTTTTGATAATTTATTCCTTTAATCAGTTTTGTGGAGAGAGGGGAAAGGCGACGGAAGCGTGTATGGCGATTTAAATCCAATAAAAATTGTTTTGTTTGTTGCATAGCAGATAAAATGAGAAGAACGTAGGAGCAAAATTGTAAAACGCTTAAACAAACAAAGTTAGCGGAACTTTGTAAAACCTTGCGGAAGTTTATATAACTTCCGACGTTTAGAATAGTTTTGAGTTTCATCTGCGTGTTACTGGCCGGTGGTTAAATGTAATGTAACGTTCGGCGTTAAATCAACACTTTCAGTCAATTTCAATAGTTAAATCCAAACTCAGAATGTCAATATCTAACGAAATCTATACCGTAGTACGTATTGACAGTTAGGTTTGTAAAAAAATATAAATTGTGATTGAAAAAAAATCTTGTTAATTCTTATATGATTGATTGATTATTGATTGCTTATTGATTATATGATTGCTACTATAGTGGTTTAAACCTAATGCTACAAAAAGGTATCTGTATAAAAATAAATACTTAATAATTATTATTCTTAATTCGGTGAAGGAAATAAAATTTCGTAATAATTCATAGATACACATACATATGTGTTCATAGATACACAGATTAGTAATAGACTTCATCGTGATTCATAATTTATTAGTAGAAATAAAACAGCAAGTTACAATTATGTTGTAGAGATGTCTAATGATTTATCAGCCTGTAAATATAAAATCTTGATTCATTATTTCGACAACAAATAAAACCTTCGAAACATTTAAAAATTTATGTTCGTTTGTATTTATTTTCGCTGCGTGCTTTTGAAATTATACCAAATATTTATTGTTTATATACATAAAACTTAATAATTTTAAACGTGTCATCTGGACGAAATCGCTTGTAAGCAATAAGGCCGCCTTGTGTATTGTACCTACCGACAAAAGTATTTCATATGTATGTTTTGTTTATTCTATTATGGTGTGCAATCAATTGTTAATGGATATAGCCCATCACAATTTCCAATTATGGGTTGACGGACTTCTCACATTTTCGTGAGCATTATAAAGAACTGTCAGGTATATATGGGTTTCCTCGCGGTTTTCTCTTTCACCGATGAAAATGCTAATTAGTTTCCAAAACATCCCTTACTCTTTTAAATTAGAAATTATGTTTCAGTTTGATTTAGTATTTATATAAAAAAATTAAATACGTATAAGCGGAAAAGTGATACACACAATTATGAAACAAGAAATAGGCATAATTTGGTTACATCTTCATATCGTGATTAAAAGTTTCAGCGTTCCTTTATGGGGCTTGGAGTTCGTTTTTACAATAAGATTCCTAAGTTGATACGCAAGTTGCCCATTGGAACTTTTAAACGTCGCATTAAAACATAATTTATGCGCAAAGGATATTATAGTATATATGAGTATATTAATGACAATAATGCCTGGAAAAATTAGTGTCGAAACCAGTTCCGCACAGGTTTAAACTTTTGTAATTACCATATGTTGTTAAAAGATGTGCTGAGGAGTTCTTTCGCCGTTTCTTCTCCTCATTGTTAAAGCACCTTTTCGAAACGGTGGTAGAAGCAAAAAAATGACGTTTATAAATTGAATTCATTGAATACTGAATATGATTAAATGATTTTGAACTTGGAATTTTTTGAATTTCATACACGTTGAAGTCAATGATATTTCAGAAAATCGATGCACCTAAATTCCCGCGATTGATGCCTCGCATGCTAGAAAAATAAAGACATACTTGACTTGAGGAATCTTGAGTTGAGCTTAGTCTATCAAGCTGTTTTAGTGCAGCTTCACGAAGGCTATAATGTATTAATTACAAAATTGTTTGACGTTTTGACAACAGTATAAGGAATTATAATAATTTGGAGTAACGATAATAACCTGGCTGCTAATACATATATTCTCCAAAACACAGAAGCCCTTTAAAAACTTTTGCCATTACCTGTCACCCAACTGTTATCGACTCCGCTTTTACTTAATCTGGTCGATCACTTAAGATCGACCGAAGCCATAGCTGTGCACTTTCGAATAACGTTAATTACGTTCAAATATGTATATTGTATACGCGCATGTAGTTTGGTGTACCCTGCTTAGGGACTAAAGTCTCCAAAGCTTAGTTGGTAGTGGACCTGCCTGCCGAGCGAGGGGTTTCGGGTTCGATTACCGGCCGAGGCAGACATTTATATGATAGAGAAATGTAATTCTCGGGTCATGGGTGTTTGTAATGTCACATTTGTGTATGTCCATGAATACTAGTGTGGCGGTGTGAGTGTGTAAACGTTTACTTTTATTTATTAATGTCGCCATATCCCTAGTGTTGGCAATACGTTAATACAGAGGTTATTAGGTGATCCTAATTTTGATGCATGGTAGCAAATTCTCTGGTCATCCTTCTCGCAGAATCAAGCATAGAATATGTTAACGTGTTTTGCTACTGTTTTGGACAGTTACTCCTTTTCTCACCGGCAACGCTTTGGTGTCCAGATATAGGTGATATTATGGGTAACGGTGACATCTTATTGTCATATCGACGATTCGTTTCTTCTTTTATAGACTGAAAGGCAGACAAGAATGCAGGCGGGCTACATGATTGGAAGTGGTTACCGTCACCTATGCACATAGACAACACCAGAAAAAGTCACCATTGCAATGCCAACCCTGGGAGATTTTTGATGAATTCCATATCGTATACCTCAGAAGGAAGCTCGTCGTTCTACAATTTACTTTGTAAGAATCTTTGCTTTAAGTTTAAGTGTCTTTGCTTTGTAAGAATCAGTTGGATGAGTGCTTTTACTGTAGGGAACATGACTTTGTAAAAATAAAGTTTACTCGCCTGAAATGTTTTAGAAGGTATTTGGAAACTGAAGTTATGTAATTAATATTTATGTTATTGAATAGGTTAATAAATATATTAATTTATTTGACCATTTACACTTCATTGATTATACCGTCGGATGGGATTGTTTAGGAAAACTAATCTTTAACGGGTTCAGCTGGACTGAAAGTACCGTAAACATTGATTCATTATATCAGTTGAGATGTACCTATGTTATTCACTTGTTTCCGTGTCATAAATTACAAACAGACAGCCAGATTCAAGAGAAAAACGAAAAAAAAAAGTTTTAGCCTCTATATCAACTATATTTAAAATTGAAAAAAATATATATTTAATTGATCAGTTCCCGTTACAGTTTTATCATTGGTACATTTTGACCTAAATAGTCAATTCTTGACAGCTAACAATGACGGCTCGTGTCAGTGTTAACGGATTGACTCAGTTTTTCAACATCGAACGTGGTTGATACCTGGATAAGTATACTTGTTGCAACGTTGTATGAACGCTTTTGTGTTTCGAAGGATATGTTAAATCGTCGATCTCGGTTGTTATCATTAGATTGCAATCGTTAAGCCATGTCGAAGATCTTCGGTTGACATAAGTGCTTCGAATAAGGGCCGGCCATTAACCTCTACGTCGTACATATATAGAGTTGTAGAGACTTTCCCTAGACTCTTAGACTTTCTGAATAGCAAGGCTTGTGCCTTGTGTGGGTTAAAGCTACCATTGACAGCCACTAACGGTAGCTGGGCATGTCACCATTATGTCTACTTGATTTTATATTCTCGTTTATCACACAATGACACTAGCATCTTCACGCACGGAGTTGTTTTGGCGCCGTAGTACTGACGGAGTATAATCCATGTAATTGGGTCGAAGTAGGTATAGACTAAAACTGAAATGCTGTAATTAGTAATCAAGTTAATAGAACACGATGACAGTCTAAGTATAAAGTATAACAATAATACAGTCGGGTTATAAAGAGGTACCAAATAAATGGGTCAAACTTGCCAATCACTAAATTTATCTCAAAAAACTCACCAACTGAATAATTCTGTTACCACTGTTCTCCGCACGTCAAAAGAGTTCATAACAAACTGAGGGACGATCCTTTTACGAGTTATCAAAATCCACAATTTACAAGTTAATCCGAAAAAGGTGGACCCGGGTCAGAAGGCTCCCGCAGAAGAGACTGAGTCAGCCCGTTCCCGGGACAAATTAGAAAAGTTCCCGAACATTATTCACAAAGTATGCCGTCAAAATGGGTTTGTGTTCTATTTTAGCTATGGAGATGGCGTATTGGCTAAAATCGTTGGTGTGGCCATGCGTTAAGATGTATTATTACCATAATACGACGGTGGTGTAATATTACGTGACGGCGTATGACGATAATATGATGGTAGTGTGGAAAATACCTGATGGTGTATGATGATAATATGGCTGTTGTGTGGCAATATGTGATGATTGTGCTATATCATCTACTAGCTAGTCAGATTAGTATAAAAATTAAAGTATTTTATAACCATATTCTTATATCGTTTTTTCCTGCCACTTTCATTATGGACATCAGTCAGTTTCAATATATTTCTAGAATATACTAGAATGTATTCACAAAATACGCCTCTGTCAAGTTCGATAGTTGGTGCTAACCCTGTGCTACTTCCCACAACACTGCGCATTCCGCACATTTCCTTGTCACTTCTAGACTTTTACCCAAAACTTAGATAGTTCAAAAAGTTTGTCTTGTCATGTCTGAATCGCACGAGATATTTTCATATATTTGTATTAAAAACTTGAAAAATGTTAGATTTACCAATCAATTATCCTATTATCTTCGTTGATTATTGAGAATATGAAATTAGGTCTTCAAGATAAAGATGTTATCTTTCTTATAATACACATTTGAATTTCATCAACAAAGTTTATATATATCTCACCATCAGCGTCTAAAATCAGACCAGTACCTTACGTTCTTTTACTGTAAATATTAAATTCCGTACGAGATAGAAGCGACTTATGAATAAGCGAAACTGTTGTACAAAATTTTAAATTTGTGCAATTATGGGATGAAAGTTGAATAAAAGCTGATTGAAATAAAAAACGTAAAAAAAAAATTAAGTTAAACGTTTTATTAAAAATAAAGATAATAATGATGTAGATAATGTACTAAAAGCTAGAAGATAATTCAGTAGGTCCTAGGTACCAGTCATCATGCTACTCTCCTCATCAATCTAAAGCATTGATCAGACAAAAATTAAATCGTTGGGCTTAGCGTAACTTGAGTTATTATACGTAAATAGCATTAATAATGATATAGCGGTAGACTTGATAGAAATTTCACGCCCCAATGAAGTTATTTTTATTTTTTTAAGGTTTTGTTCTTAATTTTGATATTATTTGTTACCATGTTCCCACGGGTAATGGACATTACACCGGCCGATGTCCCAAGGGGTCCAATAGAGGGGCAAGGCTATTATACAACAAAATGTGCGCAAGTCTTAAGGGGAAAACGCTAACGACGTTATCATTTTTATCCACCCTAATGCCACGCAGTACTCGGCAAGTTTTACCCTTTTACCTTAACTTAACCGCTAACGACGTATTATTTTTAGCTACCCTAAAACCAGACAGACCTCTACACGTTACGAAATCTTGACTTGAGTGGGAGATCCATGCTTGACCCGATTTTAAGTTAACGAAGTTCTTTGTTTTGATTAGAAGATTGTAAGTTAATTAATTTAAGTAATTGTAAGTATAAACTGTCTAAAGTCTTCGTCGTATTCGTGAAGTTGGTTTTTCGTTCGTTCTTCGAAAGTGTTTGTCTTACCCTTTCATTTGATATTTATTACCCATATCGAACAAATATGAAATTAGATTATAGTGAAACAAATATGAAATCTGGCGTATGGTGCCGGCGGCCATCTTAGATTTGAAATTTATCATAACGTACTGTATTCTACTAGTCAAGCCCTTTCGAAAGATACCCATATTGAGGGGGTTGTGAAAAATATGTAAACTGCCATTTCGTTGAGGGCCATATAGAATTTTCTATTTTTTCATAATTATCTCTGTTCTACTAGTCAAGCTCTTTCATTCGATACACATATTGAGGTAGTTGTGAAAAAATATGTAATCCGCCATTTTGTAACGGCGGCCGTCTTAGATTCACAGTGATACAGAGAGTATTCAATTATATTGTCATCAGAGCTAAAGGTGTGTACCAAATATTAGGTCAATCTGTCAACAGAAAGGGGGTTAAATTTCAATTACTAAATTTGGCCCAATCAGGAAAAGCTAAATAAAAGCGTTTGATAATTATATTTTGTCCAATTTTGCCAATAAATCTTGACGTCGGTTGAAATTTGAAACAATTAGCAATATTAATTACAATATTAATTAAATAAAATGTTACAAACCATCTCCGCACTAGGCTTTCTGGTGATACACAATTAAGACATCACAAAAAGATTCCAGAAAAAAAATCATCGGTCAAATAAATATCTCTATCAGCATCTAAAATGATATTTTTTGACGAGAATAATCAACTTACAGTAGTTCCCTTACCCCAGGGACGGATGTAACACACAATCATTGACATTGGCGGTCAAGATGAATGCTGGGACTCATTTACTGCTGACTCTGACACTGCAACAGAAACACGTCAGAAACATTTAATCCTACATTTACTGCTGACTCTGACACTGCAACAGAAACACGTCAGAAACATTTAATCCTACATTTACTGCTGACTCTGACACTGCAACAGAAACACGTCAGAAACATTTAATCCTACACTTACTGCTGACTCTGACACTGCAACAGAAACACGTCAGAAACATTTAATCTTACATTTACTGCTGACTCTGACACTGCAACAGAAACACGTCAGAAACATTTAATCCTACATTTACTGCTGACTCTGACACTGCAACAGAAACACGTCAGAAACATTTAATCCTACATTTACTGCTGACTCTGACACTGCAACAGAAACACGTTAGAAACATTTAATCCTACATTTACTGCTGACTCTGACACTGCAACAGAAACACGTCAGAAACATTTAATCCTACATTTACTGCTGACTCTGACACTGCAACAGAAACACGGCAGAAACATTTAATCCTACATTTACTGCTGACTCTGACACTGCAACAGAAACACGGCAGAAACATTTAATCCTACATTTACTGCTGACTCTGACAATGCAACAGAAACATGTCAGAAACATTTAATCCTAGAGCATCATAGTAATTACTCAGGCGAATAAAGAACTCCCAACAACAAAGAATACCAACACGCACGAATTCCGTCAGGTTAAACTGGGTTGTACCACACCATTCGTCATTTGCTCGTTCGATGTTCTTTACGGTGTATCACGAGAAGGAGATTGACTTGGCCCAAGCATATGTTTGCCATTTTAGTAACCCGAAAGTGATTTGATTAATTGTGAAAATATTAATTAAAATTTATGTAATATACATGTTTTTTAATACGAAGCGCATCTATCGCACTTCTTAGTAAGTAGATATATTTTATTTGTAAGATATTCTACCAAATAGTTCGTATTAAAGAGAGACACGTAAGCCATGTTTGATTAAATGCTGCGATAAGAAAAATCCTAAACTGTCTTTTTGCGTACCCGAGAATCAAGTCGAGCGAGTTTACTAAAGATAATTCTGTCTTTTCTCTTCTATCTGCGACCGCAGCTTACGACGAAGATTTAATGATACACGTACTACAGTCAGACTACATTGCAGCGACAGAACATGGCGTGGTTGGTTTATGGCCGTTATGTGGATGGAGTCGTCCACAAGGTAGACTCGGACAAAATATTTTCCGCTTACTCGTATATAAATCTACACGTTTTCATAAAAATGTGCTTCCACTTATGTTCTAATCTACCTCGAATGTGAAAAAATGGTACACGGACAGATTACATTGACCAAGGCAATATTTAGACGAGCGTTCAAGGCGACACCTGTAGGTAATGACTATAGACCTTGGATATATCGGAAACTAGACAAACTCTCTCGAATGAATACCAGATATACTTTATCATATTAAATAAGTTTTCCGATGCATACGTTTGATATGCGGCTACAGTACGTGTTAATCATAGTGGTGTGGTGTGATATAGACGGTTGGTGAAACAGAGTAACTAGTTTGTTTCACTGAAACTATATATTAAACAAACAGTTATTTTTGAAACAAGCAACATTTTAAAAAATATAAAAAAAATTCTAATCATTCCAATCATAATATAAATATATGCAGAGTTGAAATATGAAGGTACAGGTTAGTGTAATCAAATTCTAAGGCCATGTAAAAGTTTTGAATGTGAATGAACATCATTGAGACATCAAAAATACCCATAACCAGTGAACATAAGGTAGAGGCTGAGCCCGACAATTTCCCGACGGGCTGGATTATTACCAAGTGGGTTACAAAGTCGTCAAAAGTAAATGTGAGATTCAATGTGGCTATGAAAATGTCTGATAAGAAGAATTACTTTTTTCAATTTGAGCTGAAAGGATAGAACAGGGGCTCTTTCACAAGAATAATAAAAGTTTCAAGAATTGTGGTAGAATGGGAACATTAAATACAGTGTAAAGGATTATAGAAATAGTGAGCACACTTTCCTGGATTTACAAGTATATTTACAGGATGGAAGATGTCGATATTTCGTCAATGTACGAGTGAATTGTCACGATAATCTTGAAAATTAGAAGAGTCTAAATTAGAAGAGTCTGCCAACATTTAAATCAAGATCTGCGATAAATGATAAAATTTGGACACTGTCGTTCATGCTAACAAAGATAACATCGAAACTGATGGCAATCTGACCTTGTTGTTAGATTTAATATTATTTTATTTAGTTATACATTTATTGCACTCTTATCAAATTAACTTACCTTCAGATAATTTCATTAAAGGAAATATAAATTAAAGAAGGCCTTTTAAAGATCGCTGACCTTGGTGTCACTTAACTTAATCCCGATGTTATTTATGGCTAGTATGGCTATGGGGCTTTAATCTGCACGGCTAGCTACCACGCTGCTTCTAATAGTCGACCGTGAATTTTTTTGGTTACAACGCGTGATTAATTTGTTGCTAGGTTGCATGGATTTCGGTGATAATTTCCAATTACATTGATTGTCTTCTAGCTTATTGCATGTAACCATAAATAAATGTAGTTACAATACGTTAAGGATAAAGGCCTTTTCTCATAGTCATTATCTTTTTATACATATAAAGTAGTAGCCCCGGCTTCGCACGGGTGTACTTTTATTTTTAAACATTTTGAGATATATTTATAATTTTATCTTTATAAAGGAAATTTGCGTGGGGTGACACTGGTCATTGCGCGGCGGCGGCGGTGTGTTTATTTTCCTAAATTCGTAAAATCTTCTAAACGGAAAGTCCGATTTGAGTAATTCAATAAGTTATCTATAGGTATTGGAACAGTTCTGAATATGAAATGATTTACTTGGATAAGGATTAATACTAAGGTATGGTTAATATGGTCTGATTAAGGTCAGTTTTTAAAATGTAAAATGTTGTTATAGTGACATAACTACAGTAGTTGGACATATAGTATCGCGAAATTATTTGTAGATATTGATATGTTCTCTAATATTGTGGAAAATTTTTTGTTCTATCATCAATAGTTTCCGCAGCGTATGCGATAAAAGAAATTTTTAAGCAAATATTTTTACACCTTGGTTCATGTTACTGAAGTTTTAGCAAGGATCCCTTAGTTTTTCTAGTAATAAATATAGCCTATGTTATTCAGGGATAATGTAGTATTCTAATGGTGAAAGAATTTTTAAACATACAAAAATACAAAGGTTTCCTCTTTATAATATTAGAAGCTTCACCGAACCAAGTGATTTACACGTCAAATATGCATTTCTTTTTAATATAAGTACGAGAAGGGCTCCTGGAGCAGCAGAAGTTTAAGTCACTAAGCTATTAGAAAGAAAGCGAGAACGAAAGAAAAACCGACTTTCTACTGTCTTGCGATTACAGTATTACTGTGACGCCCAAACAAAGTGAATTTTCATAATTTTTAATATACGCCCAAAAATCAAACTCATAATTGTATTCAATATTGTAGTCACAATCGAGATGGAACAGGTTTGCCCTCAGATTTGAGTGGAGAGCCTTCAGTAGGAGCCGTGCTCCCAAGTAGTTCATACAGGCGATTAGCAATATAATATAGCCAGTATAATTAACTATACTATTACCGTTTATATCTTTCGTGATATGATACAGCTCGCACTATCATCTGAAGCTCTTTACGAATACGTCCATTGTTATTTATGTAATATCGCTCGATATAACAACAGAAGGGAATACGAATGACCGGATATCATAATAAATTGCGCCATAAAACGTTTTACTGCCCCCGTTCTGTATTAAGATGGTCTACAGAAGCGCGGATACTTGAAAAATTGTGTTGACTTGCAATCTTAACTCTTCAGACATGTGGCGCCATCTTGTGTTTACTCACAAAACAGCAGATATCATTGCCGATTGGAATAATATTGATTACCAATTGTTGGTTCCAATATTATGTGTAGTACTAATTTATGAAATTTATATTTTGTTTAATTATTTTTCTACCTAAATCAATTAAATATACTAATATCGGTAAGAAGCGGTGCCAAGCCAAAGAGAAAGTAGATACGCTAGGTTCTGGGTTTTTAAATCGCTACATATTGTTTAGGAGTTCCATTCTTTTAAGTCCGGAATCCATCACCATACTCTCACGACATTTATATAGGACCAAATACGAACCATCTTCTATATAATAAGAAAATAATCACCAAAATCGGCTTATGTATAAACAAAAGAGTTATGGTTGTACATACATAAAGAAACTGCTGAAATATTCTCCGTATTTGAAAAATGCGTCACATTATTAAAATTCCTTATACTCATTTAGTATTTTGTGTGCAATATATATTATATATCATTTTTGTGTGTGGTATATATTTTATTTAGGTACGCACTAAGTTTGGCTCATTGTATCAGTTTTTCACTTTTGGGGCATACTGGAACTTTTTGTTATTCGTAATTACATATGTATACTAAATAAACAAAAATTCTGATTACGAATAACCAGTGTCCTCTTACAAACTTTCTATATTTTTTTTTGTTATTTGTAATTATTTATACTAAATAAACAAAAATTCAAATCCTGTGTTGCATTTCATGTTTCCATATTTCGTAATTAGGTATTTGCGTATCAGGTAAAGGAAACCATCGTGTGAAAGCTTGCATACTAATGGATCAGTAAAGTTCTTGAAGATGTGTAAAACCTAAAAAAATCTAATAGCCATGGCTTTACTCTTTTTCTCGTAAGAAAAGATCAGCGCCCAGCAGTAGGACAATTATGGGTTGTAGTGAATATTTTTTTGCCTTTACCATGTAAGGGTTCCTCGCCACTTATCATCATCAGACGGGCTTAGTTCTTTGAACTAGATTACATTCACCCATAGGCTCCTTTCACTACATAATATAAAACAAAGTATTACTATGTGATTAGGATAATGTGAAAAACTATTGCATGGATTTTTAAGCGGATTTTGGTAAAGGATAGGGATCACGAGGACAGTTTAAAAACGTTTTGCGTAGATAGATATGTACAAGTTTAGAAAACTCCGAATAAAATCGAGTAACTATTGTTTTGGGTAGGGTTACTTCTTGTGAGTGTGAAAATCAACCGGACGCATGCGAGTCAATAAAAAGGTTTCCTTTTTAATTGAGCACGTTTGTAATTTTAATTGTTATATCTACTGAAATTTCGTTTGTATTTCAAATTAGATAGATTTCATTCAAATTAGAGTGTAGTTCATAACAATAAATAACAATGCTCCGTTGGCCATTTACGGAAATAATTTTGCTTTGATTAGATAATCTAATGAACATTATAATTCATTACATCTTGCCACCCAATTTAATAGTCTTATAAAAATAGTGCAAGGGAGCCACTGATGTCATCGTTCGGATCAGTCAAAAAAATATGTAATGTGGTTCGATTTTGAAATTGATAATTTCATGATACGTGCGCATTTCATGAAAAGATAAATGTCGTTATGTTCAAAACAATTCATACAGTTCAGGCGAAAGGCAATATAAATTGACCGCTTTAGAAGCCAGGTTGCTAGGCTTTTAGAAATTGGATTTATTTCTTTAAAAAGAAGTTCAATACACTGGTAAATAAGATTGGTTTTCAAATGTACGTTCTTTGCAGGATTCGTTTCATTAATTAATTGTGACTTTCTTAAAACACGCTATTTCAAGGTCGAGATAGTGTCTTGTCTGATTAAATTGCAGTTTACAAGAGAGTCCAGATTTAATGTCCGTGTCTTTAACCAGATCCCTAATTTATTAGCTTTTATAGCTAGATTATTCTAGATTGTACATTTATAATGAAAACTAAAAGAACTTGGTCTTCCAAAATAAATTCCTAATAAGTATTGATCAGAAAGTGAATAATAGAAAGAATATGATCCGATTTCAAAGGAATTCCAGCGTTTGTCTTGCAGGTAAGCGTCAGAGCACCCAAGGCACATAAGTTCCTCAACATAAATATTGTTTATTATATTCATACATTATTTTGTATAGATTATTATTTATTACGTATAATATTATGTCTTCTATCTATACGTATACCTAATAAAATTCTAACTGATCGCTTTCTGTACATGAAGGATATATGAGAAAAACTATTATTAGAGACCTTCATTAATGCGATAGAACTCAAAAGAGTAGTAATTAGATTTTTTGTCTGTTTGTCAGTGCGTTTGTGCGCGCTCATCTCAGAAACGGCTTGACCGATTTCGTTATGGTTTTCACTAATCCATTGTAGTAAGCATCACTTAAAATTTTCGTTTCTGCATGTTTCTGTTATTGCATAAATAAAAAAGTTATAAAGAGCGGAACGCAGTCCTAAAACAATGGAGGAGGTATTTCTAAGCGGAAGGCATAGTGTTACTAGAGCGAAGCGAGAGTTTTGCTTGTTAGGTATAAAATTAGCAAACCACTCTCAAAATTATTAGTGTTACTATATAATAACAATAACAATAACACAGTAATACATATCCGCAAAAATGCTGTGTCACTGTCAAAAGATTATATTATTATGTTACTTGACAGAGCGGGCACGTGATCCCTAATCGGCCGAGCTGCATAGATTGACCGCGGCATAATAAATGAATTGATTTGATTCATCGCCTTTTCTATGTTTTATAGCTTGAGCAGTTTGTGTGAAGTAGTTTCTATGTTTTATAGCTTGAGCAGTTTGTGTGAAATAGCGTGTTGATAATTCTGAAATTTGATAGTTTAGTAATTTTTTAATGTTGTTATTTTATGTTTGGTTGACATCGATATTCAATTTGATTACGGTTCAATGTGAATTTTCTTTCTTAAAATAACCTGAAATTATTTTGAAATTCAATGGAATTTTCTGAAAGAAATTTTTGTTTGAATTGAGTTGGACATAGCTATGTTTAGTTAAAATTTGGTTTAAGATCATGAAAATTTACTGGTAAATAAATAACCTTTTATTTTATATATTTATTTTTTTATATTTTAAAGTATACCTTAATTAAACTTAATACGCCATTTCTCTTTTTTCTTCAAAATTTCTGAGCTTCAAGGAAAAAATATGAATTTATATGTAGGTGTTGACTTAACCATATCTGTATGATAATACCTATATCTCCCTAAACTTGGTAACTGATTCCTATTGCAAAGAGTCCAATTCAGAGTTGACTGAATTTTTACTCCAGTTTCAACTTGAGCTAGACTTTCAAGCATCTATTTCAGTGAGACATTCGTCTACTATCATTTTCTCATTTACAATCCCTAACTTTATTTGTAGTATCTGATAAAAAGGAACTTTATTTTATTTCAAACAAGATTTTGCCTTCTAATATCACGAATAAAACTCATTTTTGGCATACGTACAAGGTACTTAATATAATATTTTAGTGTGATAGTGTTATTACTGTGGCGACAGACAGACGCGTTGGAATTGAGAAATTCTATCTGGCAATATAAGGTTTCTCAAAAAATTTCAAAGGTCAAAATTTGAAAGTGCCGTTTTGCGTTGTAACATTTCACCACTGAAAAGTCAGTGACTATATGATTATACTAACACTTACAAATACACAGTTAAGTGGTTTAAATAATCGTAATAAAAAAAATATGACTAGTAAATGTGACCATTTTACTCTGTCTTCATTTTTACTCTAAACGATTCGTTAGTCTCTGAACTCTCGTGAGATAGGTACCCGAAGATTTCCGACATGGCTAAACGGTTCCTATCTGAATATAATAATAAGGACCCACGATTTAAAGTGCACGAAAGCACGGAAGCGTTTAAAAATTTTGCCCCTACCGGTCACCGATTCAACTACCGACAGCGCCTTCAGTTGCTGGTCTCGATCAGTTACTTAAAACATAAGCCAGCATATCATTTTCGTCACATGAATTGTCCTCTAACTGTTCTACCAATTCGCCTGAACCAACGAGATGATACACTCTAGGCCTACTAATGCATCGAAGCCAACACAAGTTATGTTTCTGTTGAAGGAAATTCTTCAACCAAATTTATTACTAAAGTACCAAAGTACATGCCTGTCATATATTACATTCCTGCTCTTTGTCGCTTAGTTTTTGTAACAATAGGCCCGTCGCACAGAGAACATATTAAACCGGAAAGCTCTGTCCGCTCGGAATACAGACTATAGAATAGAAAGTATTCCCAACCTGCATCGCATAGATTCTTTATTGAAATCCCTGCAGTTTAATTTACATATAAAAAGCCAGGCACGGACAGTGGCAGCAATTTTATCTCATTGAACAATGCCATAATGAAAAACTTGGTGCATTCAGCATCCTTGCGTTCCTTGATTGTGTATTATTGTGTTTTTTTCATGTTTTTGTACTGAGTTTAGACTTTTTTTGTTTGAGGTCAAATGTTGTAAATGATTTGAGTTATTTCATTTGCCAAGCCAATATTTAGACCCCTGGAAATAGGACATTTAACTTAGCGCGGTCAATTTTCTATATATATTGAGAGACCAGCTGAGTTATATATCAATGTGCAGGTTTATACTTTTTAATGTGGAAAGATCCTTTTCTCAAAAGGATTTTTGGAAACTTAACAAATAATAAAAACCTGAAATGTATGACAACACGTAAGCTGTCGTGTAATTATAATGGAATAATATTAATGTAATAAATCGAAAACTGGGTCTATGCATTAATGAAGAAAAATAATTAAGTTAATTCTTGGTAACAATCAATAATAATCATACGCACGAGGGAATGAGTCAAGACAGACGAACTAAATCAAAGTGCGTTCCTTATGGCAAACATTAAAGCCGACGTATTCGTAATTCTAAAAGTCTAAGTAATTTTCAGGAGTATAATATAATGCGTACTAAGATTTGCTTAAGGTCCTATGAGCAAATCAAATTTTTCGCATTTAATATTTTAAACATTAGTACCAATGATCATCAGAACAAATAATAATTTGTAAAATAACTGTTAAATGATAAGATGCAAACCATAAAGAATAGCGTATACTGAGACCTATATACTGCAATGGATTACTTAAAATTATAATTATGAAGTACGACTGAAGAGGATATCGCTTCTAGGATAGCCAAAGCATGGGTGACATTTACACAGCTGCGATCTATATGGCATTCTAGGAAGTTGACGAGGTGAGTGAAAATATTTCGCTCGAACGTTAAAACCGTTCTGCTATTTCGGTTCGTTTAAATCGCCCGTGAACATGGGCAAGAGAGAAGAGAAGAGAAGAAGAGAGAGAATGAAGTTCGTTCCACAATTGGTATATGTGCGGTAAAAAATATAGTAGAAATCGGACTGTAAAGATTTACTACGAATTCAGTCGATGTAGATGGTTTTCATTTTACGGCGAGTGGTGCAAAAGATGGATGGGCATCAAGTCAAACAGTTCCTCCAAGCACTCACTGTTATAATAATGACAGTACATAACTCATCAACATATATCTCATATCTCAATTCAATAGACATTTCGCAAAAATATGCTGAATATTTCTAGTTTGTTGATCATGACACAATTATTTGAGTGCTGTCTAACCAAAACAACTAGAGCATACGCAATGGGTCATAATATATTTACCTTTAGTGGACACAGAGGAATGGATATATAGATGGAACTTCCATTATAACATAATGTGTACATTCCATTACGTCTATGCCTTTTAACATCTAGGATATTCAAAACGTTTGATAGAGGTTCTGAGGAATTTCTTAAAATAGCAAATGAAGTAGAATGACACACTAAGTTCTGGTTTAAAATAATAATTTATTCATTGAAGTTTTGTCAGATTATATTGTAATTGTTTAGTTTAATCACTGACATCTGTCATATTGATAAGTTATATTATTATATGACTGACATCAATCATAATGATAAATTTTATGTCAATGTCAATAAATAGAAATTGTAAAAAAAATGATTCTCCATATAAAATGACCGATCAGCTGATCGAGCTAGTATGAAAGTCGATTTTTTTACAATAGAGATAACATTTATATGGACATGTTAACATTTGTAACTATTACATTTGTATCGCGCGCTTACTAGAGAACGCTAAGGTAATGACTGCACACGGGCCCTACATGGGCTACAGAATTGGTGCCACTCCGTATTTTAGGAGCATAGTGGAATATGTTTTAGGCCTCTCCATTGCGAGTAGAGATACGTGTCCAGTGGACTGCTAATGGCTTGAAGTCGGTAATGCTACACAATTTATTGCTGAAATATATGCCATTATTATTATTCTAATAGCACAAGTTACATATTTATGAAGTAATAAAATCTTACGGCAAATATAGACTCTTAATGTTCATACTTTAAGCTTTAATAGAGGCTAACGCTATGAATAGATATCAATTAAGATTCGCACTTTTTAGTTACAAGATAAATTTGTTATTACTAAAACGTTGTCATGAAGTGTTTTTAAGACTCAGAAATGAGTTATTCATTATAAAATATATTTATTGTTCTTTAATATATA